>VZUI01036034.1:0-20111 GCA_013401135.1 Cettia cetti | reverse complement strand
AGAAAGAAAGAAAGAAAGAAAGAAAGAAAGAAAGAAAGAAAGAAAGAAAGAAAGAAAGAAAGAAAGAAAGAAAGAAAAGAAAGTCACTGAAGAGAAAGACACTTCACATTCTTTAAAAGATACATGCATCAAATTAATAGTCAATAAACTCCAGCAAAGGAAGAGCAGCACAGTACAGATGTTCTGCCTGTAATAGTTTGCTGCAGTTTTTCCTTTGACAAACATCCTTATTGCACTCATCTTTTGAAGCACATGAAAGCAGCATTTAATGGAAATGGGTCCCGTCTAGCACACTGAGGCTGCTTCATCTGACAGCAGCCAAAGTGCCTCGTGGAAGGCAGTTTAGCTCCAAATTAGCTGTGCTTCTACGTTAAATACCAGCTTGCCTGAGAGATCTTTGGGAAGACTCCCATATATATATCTCTGTAATATGCTCAGCTTTGAAGCATATGTGCCTGAAAGCTGAGCTAGTCTCTGTTGAGAAGTACAGTACAGTACTCCAGGCTTCATCACACACTAGAAATGGCAATTATAAAGTATTTGAACACAGCTGACAAAGCCCTCTGTTGAAATCTGTATTACAGTGAGTATGAGAGCCAAGAAAACCTTGGTAGTCTGTGCAGACACTTTCATGAGGAGGATCATATGAGTGATCGATGGATGAACCAGGATTAGGCTGGAGCAATAAAAGAAATCTACATAACCACATCTCCATCAAGTCTATCCACAGTATAAATCACTAATTATTTGTATATCACGTCTGATCCTGGAGACTCATAATCAAATTGGTGGTTTGATTTGCTAGATACAGTGCAGAAATAGAAAAAACCTATATGTATAGTCAAAACTAACTGGGTATTAACAAATTAAATAGTACCAGAGTCATAGAGAGGAAAAACACAATCATTTATACTGCTAAATAATTAATATGTGTCATGGTTTGGCCTGAGACCTTGTCTTGGGCAATTCCTGGCCATAGTTCAGAGTTTGCTACTTCACCACGTTGTTCAATACCCTGAACATGAGAATGGCAGAGTAGAAATGTCCTGCCCACACTCAGCTTTATGTACCTTCACCTGTGCTGCTTAACTGCAATAAAATGCCAAACCACCTGCTTCATAAAGCAAATAGTTATGACATGTTGTCTTTCAGCAGGCAAAATCTGTGTTTGTGAACTCTGGAACAAGTCCAGCATCCTGAGGAAGTTCTGGCATCTCACCCCCACCTGAACCAACATTTGAAAATTTGTCAGCCTTTAGGATTTCACCCCTTTCACCCCAAGAGTCTGAATGCAGACCAGACTTGGCCAGCATCACTCAAAGGCCAGGCCTTGGCTGGTGCTCAAAGATACACACAATAAAATGGGGATCCAGTTGCAAAGTAAATTATAACTTTTAAAAAGAGCCTACAGAAACAACAGTCATGGCAAGGGCAAATGTTGGGTCAGAAAGAATTCCCTGATAGATCACAAGAGACAATGTGATGGAGAAATTCTGTTTCCTGGGTTTCATTTTAATGCTCTCTGTGGAGACTTTCCCTGCCAGGTTTCCAGCTGACAGTGTCTCCTGTGCTGTCTCAGGACAGTCACCACAGACATTTTCCACAGCCAAATACCTTGCAAAGCATCTGACAGAGCTGGAGAAAAATTCCAAGAGATTTAACAATAGGACAGGAGGGAATATGCCCCAAAGACAAGATGAAACCCCCACAAATCAGAAAGGAATTGAAGTTTCAGCTTGTCCCTTCGTTACAGTGGTTGATTCCTCGAGACCATCTCCTTAGGACAGTCTCTCATTATCACTCTCCAAACCTTGGTGAAGTACTTAGTCACACAAGACATGAGTTAAAAAAACGAGCATTTGGAACTTTCTAGTGCATCTCCATAGCTCTTTTTACCTTTGTTTGAGCCCTTAAACAGCTGCATTCACATTACACCCCCATAACACATAGAAAATGCCATTTCACAATGAGCTCAAGAAGCTGATACCCTCCAATCTCTCAGGAATTTGTTTTCCAAATACATCTGTGTGAAATTTTCTGGAGTTAAACACAATGTTTATGATTAAGATGGATAATGAATTTAGGCTTTCTGAAGTCCCTTAAAGTCATGAGGAGTTCCTGAGTTCCTTAAGTGACACTTACCTGGCTGCTGTTAATTGCAATATGATTTTTTCTGACTCTCCAGGGCTCACCCAAGTGCAGGTCATAGAGGGATGTGCAAGCTTTTCCAATCTGGCTGTCTCCAGCTCAGGAAAAAACTGGAGACTTGTGTTCAGTGTTACATCACCTCCAGGTAAACCCTATATTCTGTGTATTTTTTGAATCAGTAAAATCAAAGCCCTACAGGTGGCCTGAATTTATAAAAAAAAAAAAAAAAAAAAAAAAAAAAAAAGGAGTTAAACTTTGTTTGAATGGGTGGAGTGATGCCAAACCTCTAAATAGCCTGAGTTCTGTTCTACATCCAAGTTGGCATTCCCCAGGCAGCAGGAGAGCTGGGTGATTCCTGTGCTATTCATGCAAGATCTCTCAAATCTAATGAATAAGTAGAGAGAGGTATTGTCAGAAAAAAGGTGTCTCTTTCTCCCTGGATTCCCTAATATGTATCCCAAGAAATCAGATACTTAAAATCAGTTAAGTTACCAGAGCAAATTTTTTCCTATAAATTGCAACCTCTCATTCCCTTTTTTTCCCCCTGTTTATACTCAGACATTTTCCATGTGTGCTCCTGGCTATTTTCATAGTGCCTTTTCCTGACTGTTTGCCTGCACCTGGTCACCTTTATAGGGAGTTATGCACATTCAGAGCCTGACTCCAGGACTGGGCTCTGCCAGGGCTCTCCTGAGAGCTTACGGAGATGATGCTGGCACCTTCAGAGGCCCCTGAGGAGCTCAGTAAAGAGGAGGCAGGTGTGCTTATGTCTTCTTGGAAATGCCAGCTGAGGGGACACTGGGGACAAGGAACCCTGTGAACTCTGCCTTGGAAAATCCTCAAGATGTCTGCACAAGAGAAATGCCTCTGCCTTGGGGGCCTGAAATTATCTTTAAATCTGTTTCCGAAGGTATTGAGGGGTCAAAGTGTTGGTTTTTTGTCTCAGGATGACTGCAGAGGCAAGTCTATGAACAGGTCTGGCACAGGGTCCAAGGACATATTAACATATAGATGTTGTAAGACCATGTGTAAAGTCTCTATTATGGTATTGCATCCATCCATCAATTCATCCATAGATTCATCCATCTATTAATCCGTCCATCCATCCATCCGTCCGTCCATCCATCCATCTCTCTTTATATATAGATATATATGCTTAGATATCTCTCTATAAAAATATCATTGTAGATGATGTAGATATAGTATCTATCTATCTATCTATCTATCTATCTATCTATCTATCTATCTATCTATCTATCTGTCTCTCATGGCTTGCCTCATCCAGAAAAAAAAAAAAAAAACAGAGGGAACAAGAAATGACTGCTGAAGTGGCCAAGTGGAAGTGGGTAATGAAAAACTCTGAGAAAAAAAGTAGAAGAAGTTTGCAAACATTTAGGCTGCCACAAGTGGCACATCCAAATCCAATGCTTCCCATGGCTTGGCAAAGGGAGAATTGGGGTTCAGGGAGCACTTGGAGGTGAGCTTTTTCAGGGGAGGATTTTTGTGTATTTTGAGCTGCCAAACACGTGGAGTTCCCACTACCTTCTCATCAGTGAGAGCAGATGGAAAGTCAGCACCTCACAAGAAGTGATTCTTTAGGCTGGAAGCATAGATTAATGAAATGTGTTTAGAAACCTTTTTCAGGGAAATCCCAAAATCTTTTTTCTGAACAAAGATCAAACAGAGATCCCTTTTCTGAAATATTTAGCCAGTCAGAGAGTTACTAAGAATTAATAATAAAATCACAGAACTGTTTGGATTGGAAGGGATCATCAAGACCATCAAGTTTCAACTCCCCTGTGTTGGGAAGGGACACCTTTCAGTAGACCAAGGTGCTCAGAGCCCCAGCCAGGCTGGCCTTCAACACTTCCAGGGATGGGGCAAGCACAGCTTCTCTGGGCAACTTGTGCCAGTGCTTAATATCTAATTTAAATCTGCCCTCTTTCAGCTTCAAGCCATTCCCCCATGGAGGATGTTTAGAGGTACCAATGTGCACAGGCAATGATGCACCTGTGCAGATATCACCTGTGTAAATCAGATTATTCCACACTTTCATCATGCATTGCAAAAGTGCACACCAAAGGCACAATCCCTTTTGCTCCTTGTAGTTGAGAACCATGCTGGAGACGGCATAAAGTTTTTTACACTTCCAGATTCTTACTGAAGAGATTTACTTTTGTTGTTTGAGATGATGAAAATAAACAATCAAATAGTAGATGTTTGTGATACTTCTTCATGAACCAGTTGCTCTATGCACCTACCCTGGCATAATTCGCTGTTTGGGGACAGCTCAGGAGGTGCAGCTGATGTTGAATGCAATAATCCCAAATGTTTTAGTGGTAGTTCTGGGGAGAGCAGACTATTCATAGCACCACTGCATCATCTTGCTCCTTGTTTTACAGTAATATTCCCTTCACTGATATGGATCCCAATGGGTTTGATACATCCACTTTCCATTAAACAAACAGCATTCTACTCACAAACTATTAGAGTGGTGCAAAACACCTTTAAACACCTGTCTGTGTAGAGTCCTTGATACCTGAGAGATTTCTTCTCTCAGCTGAAGTTCATATGTGTTTGTACCTGCAGGCAGATTTCTCCCAATTGGAACATGTTTTCTCACCTTGTTCTGATGCAGCTTGGCTTCCTTCAGGTGGACAACACTGACACAAATCTAATTATTTTCTGCTGAATGTACTTACAACTACTTACTCCAGTCTCCAAGCCTCCGTCTGACAGCATTTCTGATTTTTTTAAAATGAATTGATGAAAAAAAAAGGCTTTTAGAATTTTATTAAAAGCAGAACTCGAGTAAAAGAAATATCCATCCATCAAAATGATTTGTGAATTGTGGGGTTAGGACCAATAATGAGTCAGGCAGTAAGAGAGATAATGAGTTGATGTGCTAATCCACATCCTTCAAGGTGGCCTACAGAGAGTACCAGGGCCAGTTTTCCTAAATTCCTGTCCTTGCCCAGCACATCCACATTCAGAACTTGTTTTGGAAATAAATTAGGGAATCAAAACCTCTCTCTGTTTCAAAAGGTCAGTATTAAGTATCTTTCAGTCCTTGCAACTCACATCTGAGACCCAATGAACTCTTGAACACAGAAACTGAGAGCAGTGCCTGACTTGATTCTGCCATTTACAGAAAGCTTTAGAATCTCTGGGTTCAGAGCATTACCCAGAGCTTCTGCCTTTCAAGAGACTAAATATTTACTGTGTAACAGCAGGGACACTGACATTTTTTATTTATAATGCTCATTATCAACGTGGTGGAAAATATTAACAAGTTCACTGAGAGTTTTCTGCATCATGGATTTAATCTTCATGCTGGTGAATGTTTCTGGGTTCCCCCAGACTTCGATTTACATGATTCAGGTATAGCCTATAAAAAAAGAGCAGTATTAAGAACTGTCTTATCACAACCAGTTTCTCTTGCAGAAAATGTTCATGTTTTCTGTAGGAGCCTGATCTCAGAAGCAGATGCATCATGCATTGTATTTTCTGGGGTTTGTGTCAGTTAGAGGAATTCATGAAAGAAATATTATGTTGAATGCAAAAGAAGCTTTTTATGCTTCAGAAAGCACTGAAAGCATTGAAATTTAGCTTGTTGAAATATTGTTACACATTTGGGTTGTCCTGGTTCTCAGTCCCAAATAAATATTGTCTGTTAGTGTTGGATCTGTCTGGAGACAGATGGATTTATGGTTTGTCCCTGAATGCAGCTTTTACAGTGGCATCCCTGTTAAAAAGCTATAGGATGGTGTTTTAGCTGTGAAATTGCTGTCCTTGCT
This sequence comes from Cettia cetti, assembly GCA_013401135.1. Lineage (NCBI taxonomy): Eukaryota > Metazoa > Chordata > Aves > Passeriformes > Sylviidae > Cettia > Cettia cetti. Next base: position 14,166 of record VZUI01036034.1, on the reverse strand, counting down.
TTTGTAATAAACTGACTGCTTTACATTCTCAGGGGTGAAGTTCACTGTCCTGTCCCAGCCATTTGCCACCTTCCCTGTGCCCATGAGAGCCAGGGCCAGCATGATCCTCGTTGTCATACTGGGTTCTGCAGCATCTGCATTCATCATTGTTCTTTCCTTCTGCTGGTTCAGGAAGAGCAAAAGCCACAGTAAGTTGGAAATATCCACAAAAATTTATACTTACAGGCTACTCCTTGTTTTATTTAACAAATCCCCAGAGTGGCCACAGCGGGTTTCAGACAACAACACTCAGAAAAAGCTCTGGGAAGTTCAGTAATTAGGCTACAGTTTGTAGTTTACACAGAGACAATAGTTGAGCTTCAATAATCAATGTGGGTCCCTTCCAACTCAGAATATTCTATGATTCTGTGATAGTTCAAGGTGATACACTTTTATGCCTATAAAAGGTGTCTGAGTCCAGACAGATTTCACAGAAATTTTCTTATTGGAAAGGATTATTAAGCACTGGAACAGGTTGCCCAGGTCAGTGATGGAATCACCATCCCTGGAAGTGCTCAAGGGTGTGTGGGCATGGCATTTGGTGGCATATATATACATATTCAAGCAATATTCTACTATATATTCAACAATATATTCAATCTTTTCTTGAATTAATGATTTCTGCTGAGGAGAGGGTGATGTGACTGTGTGTTTCATTGCAGAAAAGAGGACTGAACAGCCTCATCTACCATGGGACAGCACCAAGAGACCCATTGAACAAGCACAGCCTCCTGCAGCTCCCACCAAGCCTTGGCACAATCAAGGACCAAATAAAAGTGGAGTGTCTGCAGCAGGAGGTGAGACTGCAATTCATGGACAACAAAAAAGAATCAGTTTACATCAGGTTCAGGTGTTCTGTGGGAAGTGATGGAGTCACCATCACTGCAAGTGTTCAAAAAATATGTGGGATGTGGCAGCTGAGGAGAGGTTTAATGGTGGACACAGTGATGCTGCCTTGGTGGTTGGATGTAATGATCTTAAAGGTTTTTTCCAACTTCAATGATTTGAAGGGTTTGTATAGGTTTGTATAGGATCAATGACACATTCTCAAAAGGTCTATCTCTTCAAAAGGTCTATCTCTTTATTGCCTCCTCCTTCTCCTCCCTGATTTTTTTTTTATTTGTCATTTAATCTCCTTTAATACAGATGGAGTGAATTCCCAGCTACAGATGGAGTGAATTCCCCCTTATGCTCATGCTGTGATTCTTGGAGTGTCCTGTGCAGGGACAGGGCCTGGATTTCAGACCCCTTTTGGGTCCTTTCCCCACAATTCAGGACATTCTATGATTCAATGAGTCCATGATTTCTCCCAGCATTTTGGGAGTAGGGCAGGGACCAACACTCCTGGTGTCCCCATGTGCCTGGAGGAGCCTGGCTCCTCCCTGCCCAAATCTCCATCTGCTGGAAGGGGATCAAAAGCTCTGGGCAGGTTTGCAGGCTGTGAAGGACTGCACCGTGTTACACTGGAGGCAAAAAACCCCAAAAAACCCACCCAGGGCTCATTTGCACGGTTGCTGTGAGTCCAACACAGCAGCCCAAAGCAACTCCACTCCCACCCACCCCACCCTGTGTACCACTTTGCTCCCCAGGGTCCTGCCACAAACAACCCTTTCCCGCACACCTCCTGGAGACTTGTCCTTTCATCATCTTCTGATCAAACCCGGCTCCTTCCGAGGTCACCGAAAAGCAGACAGCCCCGGGGGCATGAGGCTGGCAGCACAAAGCACCGGCTTCCCTTTCTGCGTGTGTGAAATGTTCTTACGGTGGTTGAGGGCTTTTTTTTTATCTCACCTGCCAACAGCACAGATCTGAGGGCATTCAGATAACCCTGCTGAACCCCCCATTTACTCTGTTTTGGGAATTTCTTTTTCCTCCTTCTTACTGAAGAATGTGGATTACATAAGAGGCAGGAAAAAGCGAGCTGGAGTTTTTATCTCCTTTTAATTAGCTTCTATCACAAAAGCAGAGGGAGAGAGAGAAGGAGAGAGGAAATTCTGCAGTTTATGTGTTTTGATATTTGCCATACTCTTCCAAAACACGGCATTCAGCTGTGTGCCTTAGGACACATATCTGCTATAAATTCATTTTTTATCTAATTTGTCTGAGATCTAAGCTTCCTGTGGAGGTCTGAGATCAAAGGATCTGATTCTGTCTGATGTCGGCTCTGACACATAATGCGTGCTGACTTAGTTCTGTCTATAAACTCGCAGTGGGAGGCTGCCACTCTCCCCTGGCACCTTTACATAGTGAACTTTCATTTTGGCTGGGGAGGCTGACAGGTACAGCGTTGATTGGAGCCGTCACGTAAATAATTCATGGAAAGAATTTTTTTGTCAGAAAAAGGCAATCCAGCCACTTAGAGTCTTTTAGGAATAGTTGCAAGACAAAAAGATTCCCCAATATGTTCAAATCTAAACAAGGATAACAATATCTTAAGTGAATTTAATACATATGACTTGGAAATGTCTAATGTTTGATTCCCCCCCTATTTAAAGTGCTGTTGGTTTTGGAGAGAGAGAGAAGAAATCAAAGCTGCACTCTTTTTGTTTAGTTTCTGCTTTGTAGCTCTTCCCCTTGTAAGAAATACCATTTTTCTAATACAATTAAGTGTTCAGAGCCTTTATTTATTAATCACCACAATAAGACTTGCAAAAACAGAGATTTTTCTCATTGGTGAGTGCTGGCAGAGTGCAAAGTCCATATGGATCATATTGTACCAAAAGGAGCAGCTGAGGGTGAAGGTGAGGGAGAAACCAATATGCACAGTCATGCAGTACAGCAGGGAGAAGGGATCAAGATACTGCCTTGCCTAACCTTGGTCTAACAAGAAAAATCTCCTTAGCTTCTTGTAATTATCTCTCTTGAATTGAAGGTCTTTTGATGGACTAAGGCATTGTTAACAGAACACACCTGGAGGTGGAGGAACATATTGTTTCTTTTTGCTTTTTGCAATTTATTCTGGTGGTTCAACAGAGAGCTTCTATCCTCCTACAACTTACATTTCCAAGCTTCAATTTTCTGTCCTTTCCCTGAACCTTTTCAGAATGGTACTTGATTGATTCTTATTCTGAACTCCTTGGGCATCTTCAGCTAGAAATCACTGTGTGTTCCTGAAGATGTTATCCTAATCTGTAATTTGGGTCTCTCCTTCTGGCTCCCAGCTTGCTCAGATAAGCTCCTCGTCCGTCCTTTCTACCAGTTTGACATTTTCCCCTTGTTTTACAGAATTTCATCAGAATCAATTTCAGTTCAAATTCCACATCACCAGTGGAAACACTGAATATTTGCCATGTCAGTGGTAGTGGCTGGTACTACCACACATCCCTGAGAATTATTTCCCATATTTTCTGAACTCTGTTAGCTGGTATTTAATCCAGTTAATCATATGCTTTCATGGTGTTGAACAGTTTGTATTTAATGTTTAAAAATAAGGAATCTCAAGGCAGTTCATCCTTGAAACTGCTTCTATCCAGGAAACTTGTAGCCTCCTCCATTGATTCAAACTTGCTTGAAAAACCGTTGAAAATGTTACCTTTGAAGATGAGAGAGTCAATAAATCTCCAGAACTAACATGAAGCTTTGGTACAGGAGATCATGACCTTATTATCTTGTTTATGTGTCTAAAGAAGAAAATTGAACCTGGTGATGTATGTAATTTGTACTTTAAATCAGCAGACTACCTAAAGTTAAAGTCAGCTTAAGAAGGAAAAGTGCTAAACATAATGTATCTGACTGCTGAAATTTTGGTAACAAGTTTCTGGTGGATTTCCAAGAGGTACAACCCTGAAATTTAAATTTATGAGTGTACAAATTTTAAAAAAAAACAAACAGCAACACCCTTTAACACAAAAAAATGAACACAAACATGAAGTCCTTGCCAGGGCTGTCAGAGTTCAGGTTGGTCAAGGAGTGTCTGGACAACCTTTCTTAAATATGATTTCTTTTTAGGTGTTTTTGTGAGAAGCAGGGTTGGTACTCAATGAACCCTTATGGGCCCTTTCCAGTTTGAGATATTCTATGACTGAGTAAATGTAGTTCCAATTAATGAATGACAGAAAATGCAGAAAAGAATGAATTTGAGCAAAAGGTCTGAGCAGCCATGAGGATGAATGCCACAGGGTGTTAAGGGTTAAACTGAAACGACAAACCTGAAACAACAGAAGTGGTAATAACACATTTTCTGGTACTATTTGTGCTAAGGAACTACAATGTGGGCTGATAAATGGACTAAAAATGCTGATTTTGTCCACTAACACATGAGACATTGACCAGGACTAGTCCTGAATTTGGAATGAGTATTAAAACAAAAAAAAAGGTTTGAGTGTAGACTGATGGCAACTTTTTTTTTTTTTTTTGGGGGGGGGGGAAGGGAGAGGATTACAAGAAAATTATAATTGTCTTTAGCATTCACATGATGCTACAAGTTAGTCTGCCCATCATGGCAGACTGTCAGCTCAGAAATTATCTGCTGTGTCACTACAAGTGACCCTGTTTCTGTTATTGACAACCATTTCATATATAAGGATGTAAACATTTCAACATTAAAAATGTATAGTGTATATTTATCTTTTCCTGCATTTTTTGTGACTGTTTTTTAAAAACAGCATTGCAGGTTACAGGCTCTGCCTTGAGTAGGACTCAAATGCTAAAAATATAAAGTTCTACCCTAAATTACAGCCTGCCTCAGAAAGAGATGATGCATTTTATGGGTGTGTAGTATTAAAATATTAGCAGTCTTAGCCATACACAGCTTCCTAAGCAACTGTATTCTATACAATTGATTATTAAACATTTATTCAAACATTTTTCAAATGTTGGAAATGCTCTATCAGCTGTTAGTCTGTCAATAAGCACAAACCAGCTGGGTTTGTTGCTTTTTATTTATTTGTGGAAATAGCTAATGGTTGCTTGGCTTTCCCAATTTATTTCTGTCAAATGGAAAAGTATGGCTGCCAAAACAATTTCTGTAACTGTAAATGCTTTTTTAATTAATCATAGAATCATGGAATGGTTTGGGTTGGAAAGGACTTTAATAATCACCTACTTCCTCCCACCCTGGGCAGGGACAGCTTCCACTATCCCAGGTTGTTCCAAGCTCCATCCAACACTTCCAGGGATGGGAGAGCCACAGCTTCCCTGAGCAACCAGTGGCTCACCACCTTCACAGGGAAGAATTTTTTCCTAATCTCTAACCTAAATCTCTCCTGTGCAATTTAAAACTCTTCCCTCTTGTCCTATCATTGTCCTCCCACATAAAATGGGGAAAAATATAAAAAAAATTATTGATGTCTTCGACACACAGTAAAGGTGTAAAAGGATAGTGTACATGAAGTTGAGGTCCTCTAACTGTTGTAAGAAACAAACAAGTCTTGCTTTCACAGATATGGAAGGAAGTGGAGCAGTGGGAGCTGCCACAGGGCGTGCAGAGGAGCTGAACCTGCAGCCCTGTGAAGCCAAGTCAGCAAAAAAGCCAAGCACAAGAAAGCCAAGCACTGTCCAGTCCAAGGCAGGTGACAGACACACCTTTCCCTCAGCCAGGAGAAGTGACAGTCACCAACAGCCCCGTGGAGGAAGATCTCCTGGTGCCTCTGTGGAGCTTCAGCAGCCAGCGGTCCCGGGGTGCTCCAGCCAGAAGGAAGGGCCCCAACCATCAGCTGGGTGCAGCCAGGAAAGAGAGGAGGCTGACAGCATGCCCCAACACCAGAATGATGTCAGAGAGTGCGTGGCCATGGTTGCAGCAGAGGGGTAAAGCAGTGATGGGAGGGGGTGAACCATGCAGTCACCCTGGGGCTGAGCCTTGTGCCTCTGTGGTCAGGGAAAACCATACAGGTGTTGGGATGGGACCACATGGACACATGGACAATGAACCCACAGCCAAATGAGATGCTGGTCTTTCTTAGCTTCCAAAATGGGCTGGGTGCATCCAAGCTGCCCTTTGAGAACAGTTCTCTTGACTCCTCCAAAACTCTCTCTCCAGGAGTTGTTTTGGGGAGTGCTTTGTGGATCAGCTTTGAGATTGCACTCAAAGGCAGTCAGGGATCAGCCTAACAAGAGGGTTTCTGACACTCCAGTTCTAGCAAGGGTGTAGTCTTAGTGTCTAGAGCAGTGCTGGTGAATATGCATATATGTAAATATATAGAAATTTTCCCATTTCTTCCAGCCATGCTTTTAGTTTCATTCAAAGAACATCAGTATGTACATAAATATTTTTCTTTTTTTTTCATTTAGTCAACTTTCATTGTGGCTTGAGTAAGTGTTTCCATTCCAATCTACTTATACCTGTCTGTTTTGTTTTTAGATGAAAGTATTTCACTGAGTAAATCTTCACCGTGACATTGTTGTTTGATACCTTTAAATCACTGGCTTGTTAGGAACATTACTCTTTATGGATAATAATACTAATGCTGATATTCTTCAGTTGCTCAGAGAATTCCTCTGTTCTTTGCTCTACTGAGCTGGAATATGAGGAACTTTATTGTGTCTTTTCTGTACCATAAAATTCTTGGTTGCAAGGTGTCCTGGTAGCACCAGATAAAATTTATACCCCTTTGCAGAAAAAAAATTACTTAATCAGGAAGATGAGGCTTCTGGCCTAATCAGCAGGGAAAGAGAAGATGAGAAACCTTGATTTGGAAAAAACTCCAACCACAAGCCAGTCCTCTTCAAGGTGAAGGGGTTAAGGTGCAGATTCTGAACAAGCTGCTCAGTTTCCTGGGCACAAAAATAGATTAATCATCTTTGGCTTCTGCACTATGCTGTCTTTATAATCATAATTTTGGGGGGAAATTAGACTGACTGCACACTGAGCCAGGCTTCTCGTTGAGTGAACAGAAGTTTTTACTGGTTTAAAACACTTGTGGGTGAAGATCTTATTAAGTGCAATGGATCAGCTTTTCTGACCTCTTCTATGGTATAGAAAAGTCATTTATTACAATATTTTCTGCAGAGACCAAAATATTGTTGTTAGGTAGATCCCTAAGGATCATGATTCAGAGTCTGAACAAAAAATTGTATCTTTTAAAGACATCCATGTCTGGTAAAATTATTGGGAAACCCTTCTTTTTCTCCACCTCTGACACCCAGTTTCAGAGGCTTTCACATGGCAGTAGAGCCTTCCGTCTCTACAGAAATACAATTCCTCCATTACATGAATTCTATTTCTCTTCAGTGTTTCTACTTCTAGTAAGTGACTCCATCACATCTAAGCAGCATAAAATAAAATAAAATTACATGTCGGTATGCCTGCCAATAATATTGAATGTAAGTTAAATAAAAATACTATACAAAAAAAGTAAACATTTCAGGGGAAAAAGTCAAATATATTGGAAATAGCTAAGTTAATAGTTTACTAAATTAATCCTTTAGTTCATAATCCTTGAATTTATCCATACTTTGCAGAATAACTAATGTCTTGTATAGCTGGATCTCTAATAGAATTAACAGGGCTAAAAGTCTTTAATTGCAGCATTTTCAACTGAATGAGTGATGGCACATGGAAAAGAAGTGGGGTGAAAGTGAAAAAAAAACATGGTGACAAATGGGTGCAAACATGCAGCAAATCCTGAATAAGTAACACATTTCAGGGATCTTGTGCATCAGAATAAACAGAAGAAAAATAAAAAACACAACACTGTAGTGATCAGAGAGAAAGATGTGAATGAGACTCAATGGTTGAAGTGGTTGAAGCCATTTTATGATTAAACATAAAATGGCATCTTTTTCTGAAATAATTGGGCTTAGATTGACTGCAACACCGATTGGATGAAATAGGATCCTACTGCTTTGTCGCTGAGGGAAATCCAGATTTATTTTGAAATGTTTTCCATTGATGTTTTCCATGAAACTGAGTAAAAATGCTCACTCTTACAGGAACTGTGTAATCAGATGAGAAGTTGTGGCTGCCCCACCCCTGGAAGTGTCCAAGGCCAGGCTGGATGGGGCTTGCAGCAGCCTGGGATAGTGGAAAGTGTCCCTGCCCATGGCAGGGAGATGGGAACGGGAAGGTCTTTAAGGTCCCTTCAAACCCAACCCATTCTGTGGTTCTGTGAAGTGCTACAGAATGTCCTGGGCAAGGCAAAGAAAGAGAACTACATCTCATATCCCAAGCCCCAAACCTCATTTTTCAGTATTTTGAATGCCAGCTTGTCCTGAGGGGCACTTGCTGTCATTGTTGTGGTCAGTACTTTTGGTGATCCTGCTCAATCTTTGCTTTGAGTTCTTCTTAATCCTTACATTATATTTAGGGCAACAGTTATTTCCACCTTTGCATGGGTGTTTTATGGATAAATTTGTGACAGTCTCCATTCTAAAACCCAGGGGGAGGCCAGGGTAGGGATGCAGTGGAAGGAGGCAGATGAAGAATCCCGAGTGTGGTGTGTTAGCCATGATACCACATGGGATGTGGAGCCTTCATGGAATTGGGCTTTTTCAAACCCTCTGGCTCAGCTCAGGGCATTCAGCTGCTGTCAAAGCACAGCTTCTGTGAGGACATAAAGAGACAGCAGCAGGATTTCAGCTCATTTTAGGATTTCAGGATTTTGGAAGGAGCCCGTGGAGACATTGTGATAGAGATTCAAGCTTCAGCCCAGCCCACACTCAGACCAGCTCTGTGAGGGACACATAACACTTCCAGCAAAACTACTGGGGCTTAACAAAGTGTAACTTCCCCATACTGGACATGAGGGAAGCCTTCAAAGTGAAGGAAAATTAATAAAACATCTCTGGATCTGCCTGCTCAAATCCATCCTCTGAGACCCAAAGTCTTTCTGGACAGTCATGTTAAATGTCAGTGAAATTTGACAAGTTTGGCTCTACTGAAGCCAACAGCAAGAATTTCATTAAGTTTGCTGGATTTGGGATTTCAACCTGGTAACCTTTTTCTGTAGTCCCATCTACAGTACCTCTGAGTTCTTTTATTGATATAAATAAGAATGTTGCTGAAAAGATGCCTAACTTTTGACCAAGCTCTGCAGGCTTTTCTGAATTGCTAGACAATGTATGGTCAAAATTATTCTTCTTCCTTCTTTTTTTATTTTTTTTCCTCCCCATTTTGTGGGGGTGATATTTTTTCCTCTTATGTCTGAAATAGAGGAGTGCATTACAGACAAATTTGCCTAAGGCTTTGGGCCAGGGCTGATGAGACTTCACGAAGATACAGGAACAGGCACATGGATAGGAAAAAAGAAAGTCTGTGGAAAATTAAAATGACAAGCCTGGTTAAGGAGCAGAGATAACTGGTGATGTAGTAAAATTAATTACAGTCTGGGTTGAAGGAATTGTGTGCCTAAGACAAAATTAAAAAAAAAAAAAAAGGAAAAACCAAATAACAGCAATGAGATTATAAACCTTTTGATCATCTCTATGTGGTATAACTTCCAGTCTCTATTTATTATGGTATTTATTATGGCATTTATTTCTATAGCATGAGAGGTATAAATGGCAAATAAAGGAGGCAAGTGTCTGGTCAGAAGGTTTTTCTCTGAGCTCCTGACTCTGCCATGAATAACCTTATTAACAGTGAATTGCTCTCAAAAAATCTTCACTGGACTAGGAACTGTGAGAGAAGCCTTCAGTGGATCAAGGAAGCTGCAACACTCCAAGGGTGGTTATGGACACCTATTGATTATCCAGATTCACAGGTTTTTAGATATCTTTTTTTGCAGTTCTTATGCGTCTGCCAGAATGTGAAATAATTCCAGTTTTCTACCTACTGAAATGTGGGAAATGCTGGGTGATAATTTGTCCAGCAGCATTATTTTGGATTAGCAAAAGCCAGATATCCCAAGGGATGACTCCAAGATTCTGAAACACACCAGCAAGCGGGGATTTCTCAGGTATATATAAGGACTGTGTTTTTGGGGGAGTGGGGAGAGGCAGTAGGTGCTAACTGAGGTACAAAACTTCACATATTGGGGGATGTGATGGGCTGCAGTGAGGGTCACTGAAGCTTCAAGAAGTCTGAGGCCAACCTTGAAAGAACTTTTGAGAGGTACCAGAGCTTCTTTTCCCTGCCTCAACCCTCTGTGTGCAGAGCTGGAGCTGCCAAGAAGCTGCCAACAATCTTCTCCTCTCTCCAAAGCATTTCAAAATTCTCAGTTTTCATAGAACAAAAGTGAACTACAAAGACCCTGTCATTAGTGAGTTTTCCAAAAAGGAAAAAAAAAAAAATGCAGAGGAATTTTTTTTTTTTTAACAGAAGTTGAAATGTCTGTTGGAGGAGGGTCATTTAGGGAGGTATTTATGTTCTACTTTTGCTCTTCCTTTTATTTCCTCTTTTCTTTCACAAAGAGGAGAAAAACAGTGGGGAAGAACTAACAAAGAAGAAAATAAAAGTAGTTTTGAAGTAAGGCCGTGGCAGAAGGCTGCACATAAGCAAGCTCAGCCTCTGAACAGTTTCCATATTGTATTAGACCTGAGGGCTGCCAGTGTTGGATGCTTCGGGACCAATATAAGAAAAAGGAAAATATTAAATTAGGCCTCTCTGGATTTTATTTTAAGCAATAGAAGACTTTTGGGATTGTTGATTGCTCCTAATGACTTATTATCCTTAAACATTTTGTACAATTGTAGCACTAATATTGTGTTAAATTGAACTATCTATATCCTGTGTGGAAAAAAGAAAAAAAAAAAGCTAATTCTGCTTTTATTTTAAGTGTCCTGCCGGGTATTTTCCAGGGGTTTTGCATACGAAGTAGGAAGTAGTGCTTATTCACCTTGCTTTCCAGTTGTACCACACATTTTTCATAATTTTCTAAGTTCTGTGGGAGTCCTGTGGGATTCAGGCACCTGACTTAACTTTCAGCTGAACAGATAAAGAGTAATACAGGAAGAGAAGGAGAATATTCATACTCAATCCTCCTGCAAAAAAACCCACTTGGTTTGTGCAGTTAAACCTGTGGCATTTAGATGGTGGCTGGAACCCTGACCTTTGGTCCTGAGCTAGAAACCCTGAGTCAGCTGGAAAAAAAACCACCAAAAAACAACAGGGATAAAAGGGCTTAATAATAAACCCATGAACTTAATTTTGAGAAAGAGGAAGAACAGGAAGCAGTGACACAGCCAAGACAGTGGAGTGAGAGAGGGTCCCTGGAGCAGCTCTGTGAAGGATGGACTCAAGCCCAGTCAGCCTGCATTTGTCAGAGATGGCAGCTGAGCAAGGGCACACCCAAATTCCCTGCTGCTTTGGGTGAGGGTCATCTCCTTCATTTCCCAGTGGGTCATTTGTCCATACCTGAGGGTTGGATTAATTTGTGCTTTTTCTCCTGGTGCACCTCTCTGTTCCAAAGTACATTAAAGATGAAGCTGGTGCCAAGTCTTGCAGCCGTCAAAGGGAGAGATGTTAAAAATATCCCACCCTTGCTCTCCCTCCCCAGACTGTCTCTCCGTGTCTAGGTGCTGACAAAAGTTATTTGTCGTATTCCCTTCATTTGGTGAGTGACAGGAGACTGGTGTCAAGTGAGAAAATGAAATGTAAATTTTATTAAACACCTTCTCATCTCTGTGTATCAATCCAGATTCCAGCCTAACACAGCAAATCAAATCCTGTCTTCACCAGGCCTGAGGGCACACAAAGAATCATTTCTCCTTAATACCATTCCATCCTAGTAAAATATTTTTCTGTTTAGTAAATGAAAATTTAAAATGCAAACCCTATTTTAATCCCAGAGAAAAGATGTGCATTGCAGGGAGAAGAATGCTGCATTTTGTTCTGTTCTGCCTTGTGCTTTCTTCTGTTTTCAGACGCACAAATGGTGATTAGCTGAAACAAAAATTACAACTCCCTTTTAAGACTTGTCCATCGGGACTTTTTATCTTCATGTCCACCACTAGGCTTAGAAGCTTACTAGTCCAGAGATGATTCAGTATCCACTTGTTTAATGTACAATTGCATGGCATATTATATGATGTACTGAAGTCTGAAACACTATTCCCAAGTGAACAGCATCACAAGGTCATTGCTGTGGGTCTTAGTATCTCTATTTCTTTGAAAATGAGGCTTTTGTTCCACTGTGAGAGGCAAAATTGTCAGCAAAGGAAACTTCTGCTGAGCAAAATCATGGTTGATTTGGGTCTTGGAATTCACAGGCAGAGCATAAAATAATTGGTTTCCTTTGGTAGCGGGGAAGATATTTATGACTATTTATGTGTGGAGTTTGACATTGGGGTGGAGACAATACATACAAGAGATAAACCCTGAGCACAAGACAAATTTTTCTTTACTCCCAGGAGATGGTACTGGAGAATATGTCCAGAGAGGTTGTGAACTCCTCATCCCTGGAAGTGTTCAAGGCCAAGTTGGACGTGGGTCTGAACAACCTGGTCTAGTGGAAGGTGTCCCTGCCCATGGCAGGGGAATGGAATGAGATGGGCTTTAAGGTTCCTTCCAACCCAATCCACTCCATGATTCCATGATTCCATGAATATTTTTATTGAGGCCACTGATTAACCAACCCACTTACCTATAATCTACACTCATTACCCTAAATATTAAGATATGTGTCTAGACTGACTTAACTCTCCCTTGTTTGTGGGTAATATCAGAGATGGATCCAGGAGGGGGCTGCTCTTCATTTTTCATGCACAGCCACTGCAGGACAGGCTGAATCACCCTGTGCAAGAGCCTGTTTCTCTGCAGGTGTTACCTGGATAACTTAAATGACATCGATGACTTCCAGCCTTGTCCAGCACTCATTTTCTCTTAACCCAGCTCAGCACTTCTTAGTTCCAGTGGAGTCTTTCACTGATCAGTCTGAAGCTCAACATGAGTTATTTTCTGACGGAAAAAGTGCAGAAGTGCTTCAAAAGTAGAGGTCCTGTGGCAATTTTGCCCTCTGAAAGTTGTTGCTTGCTCTTCCATTTTCCCTTTTAGCAGGACCTCATCCAGTACCAGGTTGTCTTTGAGGTGGAGTTTCTGGAATTGCCTGATTTCCCCACCTAAAGCAGAATTAGAATTTACAGGAAATCAGGGCTTCAGCCATCACACAAACCCAGGAGCCAACCAGGTCAGTCAAAGTTTCCATCTTGCAGATCCTCCAAGAAATGCCTACAGCACCTCATTTCAAGGAGGCTGAGGGTATATATAGTCCCAAAACCCTAAAAATAAAAATCTAAAGAAACCTGAGTTACTTAAAAACTATTATTTTAAATAGTTTTGGTGGTTTGGTTTTTTGGTTTTTTTTTTGGTTTGTTTTGTGGGGTTTTTTTGTTTGTTTTTTTTTGGGTTTTTTTTTGTTTTTGTTTTGTTTTGTTTTTTTGGGTTTTTTTGTTTTTTTTTTTTTTGTTTTTTTTTTTACATCTCTGGTATTCTATTTTAAATTCAAATTTTCCCTTCCAAGAAAAATAGTAGGCTCCTGCTTTTCTTGGCATCTTTAGGAGAGAAAGCCATGCTGTTTTCTGTGAATCAGGGATAGATGACATGAAGCAGGGAAGAGTTAAGCAACTTACTAAAGCTTGCACTAGGAGCAAGTGGAAAAGAAATCAGAAAAAACCCCACCCATTTCCTTTGGCTATCTGTCCTGAGACAGATTCGCTGCAGCATTTTGGTTATCTAAGCCTGTTTCAGAGAGGAAAATGAAGACAGGCAACACTGAAAAAGTAATGCAGGGCAAGACTTGCAGCTTATGAATTAGGCTGGATATCAGCTGTCCTCAGTTCAAGCCTGCATCCTGCCACCAATTCCCCTCTCTGACCTTAGGCCACTCATTTAATGTCTCTGCCCCTCAGCTCCTCACGTGCAAAATGAGAATGCTAATGCAGCTTTGCTCCCTCCCTCAGCCCATGCTGCCCACTCAGGCTTCAGGCTGCACTGAGGCTCTTCCTAATTAATTATTTTCCAAAAGTGGAGCTCCATCCTGTCTTCCCAGTTGCTACTGAAACCATCCTTGAAACAAAATTATAACAATGATAGTAATAACAGTGATAATAATTGAGGTAGGAACAGAATTAGATATAGAAATAGAAAAATAAGCAAAAGTAGAAATAGAAAAAATAGAAGAAATATACATTTAAGTGTAAGTATAAGAAGTATAAATAGAAATAGAAATAGAAATAGAAGAAATAGAAATAGAAATAGAAATAGAAATAGAAATAGAAATAGAAATAGAAATAGAAATAGAAATAGAAATAGAA
>VZUI01036033.1:0-53377 GCA_013401135.1 Cettia cetti | reverse complement strand
CTCATACTTCAGGTGTGTCAATCACACCACGCAGCTTGGTGCCATATGCAAACTTGCTGAGGGTGCACTCAATCCCACTGCCTAGATCGTTGATGAAGAGATTAAAGAGGACTGGTTCTACTACAGATGCTCAAGGAGCAGCACTTTGCATTCTATACTTCTATAGGATGGTACACAGGCTGGAGAGGAAGCCTTATAAGAAGCGACTGACATCACTTGATTTGTTCAGTCTAGAGAAGAGGAAACTGAAAGAAGATATTGTGGTCTTCAACATCCTCCTGAGGGGAAGTAGAGGAGCAGGTACTGATTTTTCACTCTTGTGACCAGTGACAGCACTTGAGGAAATGACAAGAAGGTGAGTCAGGCAAGGTTTAGGTTGGGTATCAGGAAAAAGTCTTTCAGAGGGTGGTTGAGCAGGTTCCCCAGGGAAGTGGTCACACCATCAAGTCTGAGTTCAAGAAGCACATGGTGTGATTCTTGGAGTGTCCTGCACAGGGTCATGAGTTGGACTGGATGATCCTGATGGATCCCTTCAAACTCAGGATTTTCTGTGATTTTATGATTCTGTAGATGCAACCATACAACCAATTCATTAACCAGTGAACAGCCCACCCATCAAAAACATCTCTCTCCAATTTATAGATATGGATGTTGTGGGGGAGTGTATCAAAGGCTTTACAGAAGTTCAGATTGATGACATCCATAATCCTTACGTTATCCACTGATGTAGTCACTCCATGGCATTCTACTACCAGGCCACTAGCTGATCTGTCAGGACTTGCCCTTAGTGAAACCGTGCTGGCTGTCTAGTCACATCCCTGATCTCCATGTGCCTTAGCATAGCTTCTAAGAAGTTCTATTCCATGATGTTTCCAGGCCAGAGGTGAGGCCACTACTTCCTGGGGGGCTCCTTCCAGCCCTTTTAAAATGCATTCAACCCTTTTTCCAGTAACCCTGGACTTCACCTGCTGTCATGACTTTTCAAGAATCATGGAGCGTAGATTGGCAACTACATTAGACAATTCCATCAGGACTCTGAGATGCCTCTCAGCCAGGTTGCATAGACTTAGGTTCCTCAGGTGGTCACGAAACCAATCTTTCCCTGCAGTGGGAGAGACTTTGCTTCCCCAGCCCCGTTCTGCTCTCTACCACTTGAGAGGTGTGGGAAGACAGATTACCAGTGAAGACTGAGGCAAAAAAAGTTGTTGAGCTCCTCAGCCTTCCACTTGTCTACTCTAATCAGTTTGCCAATGTTGCTTCCTTTGACCTTCCTTTTCAGGTTAAGGTACCTGTAGAAGCCCTTCTTGCTCTTCTTAGCACTCCTCACCAAGTTCATCTCCAGCTTTGGCTTTTCTGATCCCATCCCTACTCAACCAGACAGCATCCCTATATTCTTCCCAGGTCACCTCTCCCTGTCTCGACTGGCTGTGCATTTCCTCCTTGCCCTTTAGTTTGACCAGCAGGTCTCAAATTAGACATGTCCATCTCTTGACTTCCTTTTCCAGTTTCTCACACCTGTGGATCCTGAGCTCTTGCACTCTATGGAAGGCATCCTTGAAGATCTGCCGTTTTCTGACTCCTTGTCCCTGAGGGCAGTTTCACAAGGGGTCCAAACTCCTTGAGGAGTGGGAATTTTGCTTGCCAACAGTGCATGCCAAAAGTTCTGACTTTACTTTTCACCTGTCCAATGCCCCTCAGGACTGCAAACTCAATCTTTTTTGTATTTTTTTCAGTGTTAAATCATATGGCTACTGCTTTACCACTGAAGGTATAGGATTAAGAGCTCCATAAAAAGGAAAAAAGCATAACCTTCAGCAAGAGAAATCTGAGCAAGACTGAGCAACTTCATAGATCACATTCTCTGTGTCAACTCCTACAGCATTCTTTGCTTACTCAGATGAAAAATCATGTTCCTGGGGGACTGACAGTAACCCTCCGCCCCAACACTCCCACAGCATGCTTTCCTTCTGTTCAACTGCCATTCTCCTGTGTCTGTTTCAGTAGCTCTGTGCACATGACCTGTGAAGGGCCCCTTTCACCCTCACATTGTTTCAAACAGGTTCAAGTATAGCAGTGAGACATGTATTAGTCACAGTAGTAACAGATGGCAATAAATGCAAAACTTCTCCCTGTATTTTCTTATTCTGCTTCCAGACTGTGGTGCAGAAGACACACTTAGCAAAGCAAGCTCATTGCTGCAGACTTACAGCACCACAATGAATTAACCCCTACTGAAGGAGAGAGACACAGTTAGCAGATGCCTGAAGAGAATTCCAGAGAAGCCTGTGGAAGGCTGATGGTAAAAAAAAAAAAAAAAAGTTTGTTTATTTATTTACAGACTCTCAATGGCACACCGGAACATCTGTCAAACACAGATACACACAGATAGCATGGCAGGCTAGACCAGGACAGGCATTTGTTTATTAAAATTAACAGCACTTACTAGACCTCCTTTCTGATTCACTCTGGCTGGTCTTGCAAGATAGAAATAAAACCACAATACTGTCCTTCATAAGCCTCAAGGACAGAACAAGGTATTAAAAAGGATACTTAAAAACCCTGAAATAGATTCACTGAAAAGGCTTGGGGCAAGATTAAAAGCATGTCCTTGACAAGAAATCTAATCAGATAGTCCAGGAAAGCCACATAAAAAGAACATTCAGTCCAGGAAATCTATCAAAGAAAAGAATATTCCTTCATTTCCCAAAAAGAACTTTCCCCAGGGTCCATTTTGCCAATTTCTCTGACGCTTCAACACATGCCTTACTAGCCTCCTATCAAGTACCTGAACATTCACTATAATTTTCCTAGATTTAGGTCTTAAGCAGAAAGCATCTCGGTTTTACAATATGAACATGCATTATTCATTACATAACCTAAATCCTTGCCTTCATTGTTTATTTATGACTTGAGATCATTCTTTGACCAACAGCAATAAACACAAATACATGAACTGGAACATGGTGAAGAAAAAAGGAAAAGGTAATTAGCATGACATGCTAACACAGAAAACTCAGAAATGTTTACAGAGCTTCCCAGAGTTCCTTCTGCTTTGTCAAGATTGGCCCTCATTTTACCCATCCTAGGTGTCGAAAAGTGTTTGGCTTGCTGAGTAGGTTTTAGGATAAACATTACCTCCTGTCTCCCTAGTTTGCAAAGACACCTTCTTCATCAGATTACTTGCATCCACCAAAGCTCATGAGACCAGTCTGGCATCAAGATTGAGCTGGTGGCCAGACCTCCACAGTAAACAAACATGCATGTCAAAAATCCAGAGAGTTTCTTCTGCAGAATGGCATGGTGGTACATGTTTACTTGTTTGATTCTTTCTGAACTGTTCCAGACACTCACAACACTTAGTTTACTATCCCCTATCCATTTGCTACTACAACTCCACTGTAGAATGTCAGAACATTATTCCCTCTTCTCAGATTTAGGAAGATCTGTATTGTCTTTGTATATTCTGCTTTTAACAGGAACATGCCCATACCATATACACTCACTCCTCAAGATACTCATAGCCCTTATACCTTTTCACTCAGAAGTTGACCATTTTCCCCAAGGCAGCTGTAGAAAACTAGTAGGTGAAAATATCTTCCATCAGTTAGGATTTTTGTCAGCTGAATTTAAGCCCAGGCACAAGCCTGAGTTTAGGGTAAGGCATTGTAGCATTATTATTGGAAGGTTATTACAGGCACAGAACTGAGGGACCGTCTGCATATATTTGCTATATTGATGCAGGAGAGTTTCTGCCAACAATTTAGTGACATTACTTTTGTTGATGACTCCTACCCCTCAAATATTCTTGGGCAGTCTTTACTTCTGAAGAAAAGGAGATGTTATGCAAAGCCGATCAGAACAAATGCTTCCACGTCAGAACACAAAACCAAGTTCACAAGTTTAAAAAATACTGTTATCTATTAAACTCGTTCAAATCTACAAATATACTATAAAAATTGTTGTCCACTGTTCTGTTTTCCCAATCTAAGTTTAAGTAGTTTTTTAGAAGTCTGCATTATATATCTTTCAAGACACTTGATACCTTAGGTTCAGCAAAAGAAGATGCTAACTTTTTAACTTGTCCATGATAAGCAAGCACAGAAAAGTAAAACAGAATTAAAGTACAGAAGAAAACATTTTTAAATGTTAAAGTACTTCACAAGGAAAGAGTCAGGAATTTTGTCACATTTTTTAAAAACAATATTATCCTTGTAAACTCATATCCAGTTCAAAATGTGAGGGGGAAAAAAAACTACTCTGCATTTAATATTCTTTGCTTATTTCAACTTGAGTTATTTTCAATATGCATCAGATAAAAAGTACCACCATGCATAGAAAGACGTTTTCCTCTGGACAGCAGCATCATGCTGCCTTTCAAAATTCAGTTCAACAACTAATTATAAAGAATATACAAGGAGCTTACCTTTTACACCACCAAATGGGCCATAAGTCATATTACAAGCAGTTCTCTGAAGATTGTGCTCATACATTAATTTAATCTGATACTGGTTCCCATGCTCCACGTTCCCCTGAGTTCCTACAAAAAAACAAAGGGTAAATATTTATTAATTTGAACCACACGCTGTGGAAGAAGTAACGGAGTATCAGTGCAAAAAATCTGAAGAAAATGCAACTTAATTTCTAGTGACTTTTGAGATATGTAGGCTCACACTGATGCTTTATGAAAAAAAAAAAAAAAAAATCACCAAGCTGCAAAATTCCTAAGTGCCAGAACCAGAAATAAGGCTTCATTATACTCAATATGGTATAAAGCCTCACAAAAGGCTGAGATTTTTTTACTTAATGTATTTTTCATGTTGGGCATACCTCTAAGATCAGAAAATGGAACTTTGATTCCCCCTGCTCAAGGGGGAATTCTTATGATTCTCTAGCTATTTGGTAAATACACTACATCCAACAGCCAGCTTCAGCTGCAATAGTCTGTGTCTCAAATTAAGCTGTAGCTGATCATTAGCTACCATTTGAAAAAGCTGTGTTTAGGGCACACTTCATCACCTGCCTTTATTTGGCCTGAAATTGAACGGAGTGATCAGCAATGCAAAGATAAAAGACAAGAATATGGTAAAAAAAATTTTGTGATATACGTCACATTCTCTGAAAAGGTCTGCATGAATTTTAACTTCCTGACTCCTTCAAGGAACTAGCAGAAAATAAGTCCTTCTAAAGAAATTGAAGTTCCTCTTTCAAGATTCAAGTTTTTCCTGAATCCCATGCAGAAAGTAAAGTTCATTACATAAAGTAATACTTAAGGACAAATATTAGTAAACAAAAAGTAGTAAACCAAAATCTTTGAGAACAATCACATCAGCCGAGAAAAAGGTGTTTTGTGCTAAATCCTACCACAGCTTTAATCATACTAAGATTATTATAACAACTTAACATTCTATGAAATATTTATACCTTATGGCAGCCTTTTAGGCAATTTCTCCAATCAAATCAAACAGTTTTAAACAATCACCCCCTAAAGCAGGCCCACGTGAGGGAAAAGACTGGAATGGACACAAGAGAAAAATCCCTGCTGAATAGTAACTAGATAATCAGCAACACTTCAGGATAAACAAGTCACAAAGCAGTCAGTCTGTGTACATTAACTCTAATACAATATCAAAGCCGTACTTCAGTCAGCCCTGAAGGATGCTTCCATTTGTCAAAAGCAGCAGCATAGTAATTTTCATTATGAAAAACTGATATTCTAACATGTATAAAAGCAAGTAAAGATTCCACTCTATGAAAGTACAATTTGCCTTAAAAGCATAAAGAAGTAATGACAGTTATTTCTCAAAGGAGCTTGTTTGAGAGTACCCACTCAGATGACAGAAATTACCATTAAAGCATGAATGCTTACAGAATAGTATGAGAAGTCTTTTAAAGGACAGCAAAAATATTACTTTTATTATTACTTAACTGCTTAAACTATGTAGACCAAACAGCAAATTATAACTACTGAAGACTTCTAGACTTACTATCATATGCTCTTAATGCAAATTTTAAAATAAGTTGTTTTAATAAAAATTGTACTGATAAACTACAATTCTAAGGCATAAACACTATAACAGCAAAGAGAAAGCATGAAAACTGCAGTACATCTCTAAGAATCCCTCCTCAGAAAAGACCACTTTCACAGGTGTCTACAGATAGGCAAAGAGAGCACATTTTTGTAACTTAACTAGAAGTTTTTGTAACTTAACTTAAATAGGAAACAAGCTGCTCCTACAAGAAAACCATGCTCTTTTAATGAAAGGAATCACAGTGTATCCCTGCATTGAGAAAATGAACAATGTCATGTTGTCTATTGAATTTTGAAGATGGGTGTACTATTAATAAACCTCTTAAATCTGTGCTTTGCTCTGAGCATATAGAAGAAAAAAAAAAATCAGAGACTATGTATTTCATGACTAGGCTCTCCACATACAGAGAGAGCACATCATATAGAATTTCCAGCCAAAGGCAGGAGAACAAAGAGGATTTCAGTTAAAACACATGTTCTGGCTTTCTAAAAAATTATCTGGACTTTTGAGTTCAGAAAGAACCGTAACTGTTTATTTTTGAAGAGCTAAGTAGGTTGGCATTATACAACCATTTGTTCATTAGCATGTTGAACAGTAACACCAGTTCATAAAACCATGAGAACTAGTTGCTCACAATCACTGCTAATCACAGACCATCACACACATCACAGCATCTCAGGCATGGAGCAAATCAGCAAACCTCTGCTAAACCTAATTACTAATGTCTCCTCTTCATTCATGGGCTTGAGTGAAAGAACATGACTGCAGATCTTCAGCAATGTTGAGCAAATACTGTATATACCAAGTTTAACTTAATCCAAACTTAAGAATACACTTAAAATCACTGGAAAGCCTGGATCTGTAGACTAACCTGAAACAGCATACACACAGAGTTTTCGACAATGCAACACAGCCAGATGAAGACCTTCGGTACCACTGTAAAAAAGGGTGTAAAAAACACATTTTCAGATAAATCCGAATATAACTAATACAGGATAAAATTCAAGTAACATTGAAATTGCTCTCATGTGTATGCCAAATGCAAAGGTTTTGGTGTTAAATGCTAGCAGAAAAACTCAGAAATACTGATCTTCCTAAATTCATGCTGAGGTGTTTGGAGTTAATTTCAAAATCAAAATTAATCCTTTACAAACATATTTTGCAATTCAAATATGAAGAACAAGCCAACTATTTTCTCAGTTTAGTTCAAAACTCATTTGAAATAAGGTGCTGTTAATCCTTCATGGAGGGATGATACACAGACCATTCCCCCAAACAAGCATTATTTAGCAATATCAGACTACTTTTTTTTTTCATTCACTTTTGTACTAGCTGCATAGAACCTTCAAATTCTCACATTCTTACTCCAAACACAATAGTATTTCTAACAAAGTACTTCTGCTGTAAATACAGAAAATGTTTTAGCTCATTTCACAGAGTAACACATTATCATTCCTGCAAAGGGTCACTTGCCATGAGTACTTGACCCTTTGATCTGAGAGCATGAATCTTTCCCATGGTTAGTACAGATTTTACTTTCATTTTTTTAAATGAAGCTCATGTTACAGTATTAGAAGTCCAAAATAAAAATGAATCCTTCAAGAACTAATTACTAAAATAAAGTTTTCCTAAGGGGATTCTCTTACAGCCAATTAACTGTAAGATGTTTTCCTTAGAGTCACAGTATCTCTTTTCTACCTGGCTACTTGTTGCCACTAAATTAATTGGAATTAAGGATCTTCTATCCTCTATCAAGCAGGAAACAATTGGCCAGTATTACACCCTAGACCATAACAAGTTCGTCAAGTATTTTTAATGCCTTTACAGGTAACTTTCAATGTTAAGTTTTTCCTGTTCTACATACTTCTAAAAAATTGTGTAACTATCTGGAAGATTATCCACTACATATGCCTTAAGTAAAAATTCTCTCATACGAAGATGATTCAAGAAGCAGAATAAATGCACATTATAGGATTCATAGATGTGATTAACAGTTGTGACGGAGGAGGTACAACTGACACCAAAGGCTTTAAGCCTCAGCACCTTGTTATCTAAAAGCCTCTCATACCTCTTCTGCATAGCCTCCCATGGGCAGCTCCACACAGCTCTGGCTCTTTCCTCTCCTTCTTCTCTCTTCCTTCTGCAGTTCCAGCTCACTCCTTCCTGTCCCTAACACAGCCACCTAACCCTCTCTTGTCCCTCACACAACCTCCTGTCCCTTCTTCCTCACAGCATGGCCAGCAGACTCCAACTGACTCCCTAACTCACTCTTTATCACACCCATAGCTGGGAGGGCAAGGCTCTTCCCACTTTGCTTTGGTAATTAACACAGCTGCAATATATTGGGGGCAAGATTGCCTTCAGCACTATCTCTGTCTTTCCACATAGTTGTCCATCTAGAAACTGAAAACTCACCCTCCAGAACAAAGGAAGAAAATCACATCCATTACTTTAAAAAGCAGCACCATAGCCTGCCATTTACTTACGAAACAAATTTTCCCACTTCCACCTGCAATATTGGCTCTTGCAGCTGCACTTCCAAGAGCAAGTCTTCAGGTTGTACTTCATCTCCAGGTTTCACAGGATGTGGATTAAAGATTCGGAGATATCCCTTATAACTGCCCACAATAACTTTATCTAAAAAATACAACCAAAAACAACACATAGGCTACCACAGAATACAATAGCACATGTGGAATTCAATTTGCTGCAGTGTGCTTCAAATAACACCCTAAAAAGATAGAATATTGACATGATTCAATTAATGTTCATTATGCTCTGTCTTCTAGTTTAACTTCAGCAATCACAATTTTTGTAGGTCTGTGAATATCTGTCAACACCAATAATGGCAGCAATAGGGTTGAGTGTTTATGGGTAAGAATGGGGAAAAGGTCAGTGAGGCAGATGTCATGGTGGAAGTCTGTGAAAGACCACCCAACAAGGACAAAGAGCCAATGAAACAGTCTATAAGCAGCTTGAAGAAGTTGCACAATCACCAGCCCTTGCTCTCCTGGAGGACTTCAACTTACCAGATGTCTGCTGAAAATATAACACAGCAGAGAGGAACTGTCTAGGAGATTCCTGGACTGGATGAAAGATAACTGCCTTACACAACTGGTGAAAAAGCCAGCAAGGGAAGATGCCCTACTGGATTTGCTGTTTGTGTACAGAGAAGGATTTGTAGGTGATGTGATGGTTAGAGGCTGCTGTGGGCACAGTGATCACAAAATTTTATTTTTGATTCTTAGAGAAGGAAGGAGGGGAAGCAGCACAAGGGCTGTCATAGACTTCCTGAGGGCAGACTTTCAACCATTTGGAAGACTGGTTGACAGAGTCCCTTGGAAGGGAGTCCTGAAAGGCAAAGGGGCCCAAGAAGGCTGAACATTTGTAACAAAAGAAGTCTTAAAAGGTACAGGGCCAGGCTGCCCCTGTATGCCAAAAGACAAGTTTCCAGGGAAGAACACCATCCTGGCTGCACAGAGATTGGCCGGAACTCAGGAAAAAGAGGAGATAATGACCTTTGGCAGAAGGGGCAGCTGAATCAGGGGGGCTGAATGAGCTGAATCATAAGGTTATGCAGGAAGAAAATTATAAGGTCCAAAACCCAACTAGAACTTTATCTAGCTACTGCCATAAAAGACGATAAAAATGTTTCTATCAATACATCAGCAACTAAAGGATGGCCAAGGAGAATCTCCATTTTTTATTGGCTATGGGGGAAACAGAGTGACAAAGGATGAGGAAAAGGCTGAGGTACTTAGAGCTGCCTTCACCTAAGTTTTTAGCAGAGTAACAGTTGTTCTCTGGGTACCCAGCCCCTGAGCTGGAAGATGGCATCAGGGAGCAGAATGAGGCCCCCATAATGAAAGGGGAAATGGTCAGCATTCTGCTACATCACTTAGGCACAAACACAAGTCTATGGGGCCAGATGAGATCCACCCAGGAACACTGAGAGAGTGTGGAAGTGCTCACCAAGCCACTCTCCATCATTTATCATCAGTCCTGACTGACCAGGAAGCTCCCAGTTGACCAGAAGTTAGCAAATGTGATGCCCATCTACAAGAAAGATCAGAAGCAGGATCCAGGGAACTAAAGGCCAGTCGGCCTGACCTCAGTACCAGGGAAAGTCATGGACCATATAATCTTTAGTGCCATCATGCAGCTTGTATGGGACAACCAGGAGATCAGACCCAGGCAGCAAGGATTTATGAAGTGCAGGTTCTGTGTGACCAACCTGATCTCCTTCTATGACAAGGTGACCAGCTTAAAGGGACAGATTGTGGATGTTGTTTACCTCGACTTTCGTATACCTTTGACAGCATTTCCCACAGCATTCTCCTGAAGAAACTGGATAGTTACGGCTTAGACAGGTACATTGCTTGCTGGGTAGAAAAGTGGCTGGGTGGCTGAACCCAGAGAATGGTAGTGAATTGAGTTACATCCCGCTGGTGACCGGTCACAAGTGACATTCCCCAGGGCTCGACACTGAGGCCAGTCCTGTTTAATATCTTTATCAACAACCTGGATGTGGGGATCAAGTGCACCCTCAGTAAGTGAGCTGATGACACCAAGCTGGGTGGGACGGTTGATCTGCTGGATGGTAGGATGGCTCTATAGCAGAATCTGGACAGGCTGGAACACTGGGTGGAGGCCAAGCGTATGAGGTCCAACAAGGCTGAGTGCCAGGTCCTTCACTTCAGTCACAACAACGCCACACAACACAACAGGGTTGGGGAAGAGTGGCTGGAAAGTTGCTCAACAGAAAACCACCCAGGGTGAAGGTTGACAGCAGCTGCAACATGAGCCAGCATGTGCCCAGGTGGCCAAGAAGGCCACTTGCAGCTGGCTTGTTTCAGAAACTGGCGTCAGAGAAGTATTGCCCCCCTGTATTTAGGACTGGTGAGGTTGCACCTCAAATACTATATTCAGTTTTGGGCCCCTCACTACAAGAAAGTCACAGAGAAGGTGGAGCATGGCCAGAGAAGGGCAACAAAGCCAGCAAATGGCTTAGAGGTGCACCAGGGGCTGTAAAATCTAGATTGGATATTAGGAAAAATTTCACCAAAAGGGTTGTGAAGCATTGGAACAGACTGCCAAGGGAAGTGGCTGAATCACCAACCTTGGTGGTATTTAAAAGACATGGTTCTCAAGGACATGGTTTAGTAGCAAACACAGAGTGTTAGCTGTTGGACTCAATGATCTTAAAGATCTTTTCCAACCTAAATGACTCTAATGAATTTATACTGAAAAAGGTTGTACACCAAATCAGTAGCAGCTCAACTTTATTCAAATTGTCCTGAAAAGGGAGAAATCTTACATTAAAATATTTTTAGAAGAATATGGCAGCAAGGAATCAAATGCACCTCTACTGGGCAAAAATGAAGTTCCAAGGTGAGCGTGATATCATTAAGACACCAAGAATTTATTAATTTTAAAAAATATACACACACAAACTCTCCCTGGCAGCAAAGAACATTTCACATTATTACTACACAGAAACACAGTGTTTACTCAAGCAGTCACTTACTTCAATTGTCACTTATTTTCCAGATCAAAAGGGTTGTTTATTTGTTTTTCTAAATTCTTAACTTTTTAGCTCTCACCTTCCTTTCTTCTCCCCTCGGGTTTTTACGAGTCACAATGTGTTTGCTCCCATGACCAACTGAAAAATCTTTATTGTAAAGATATCTACCATTAAGGGAATAAGGCATGAGAGAAGTTATAGTGAACACAAGCAAGAATTAACATATTTAGCACCATATAAACATAAAAAGACAGAGAGCACTGAATTTGTCTTCTTAAGCCTACAAGGACACAGTAAAGATAGCAGACCTAAAACTAACTAGCCAACTAGCCTGGCTAACAGCTTTCACATGCATTGGTCAAAGCAAACCTACAGCTGTGTGGCTTAAAAGCCAGCAATTTTAAGTCTGAAATTACCTTGTCCACTGCCACTATTATCAACATCAGCAACACACAGACAGCCTTGGTCAAATTCTTCCTTTTCTCCAAGTATGGTGGACCACCAGTCTCTAGCTTTAAACAAGGACATTCTTCTTTACTGAAAAGGAAACAAACCATTGTTAAAGTTTATACTAATACATGCAAATGTTTGTACAAAAAACATTTTGTTTATTAGCAACAGGTTTCCTTAAGTATATTACACTTCTCAGTTTCACATTGCACTACTGTGAGCTAAATAAATGTTAATTCCAGGTGTCTGGACTTTGGGTTATACAGTTCAGAAAACAAGCACAGGAATCTCATAGTCAGTAGTTAAATTAGTTGTGATAGTCACTGCTAGTTCTATGAAGAAAATGCAACAAAATAACAGACTTTTTAAAAGTGTTAAATGCTAAATGCCTTCTGTTATAAGCATTAAGTAATAAAAAAGTTTCCAAAGTCACAGAACTGAGGCCTCTTCCCTTACCAAGGAGTACCATAAAAAAAAAAAATTCTGATGCAAGTCTTCTGCAAGAGAAATTATTTTTAGACAAGCAAATGGAGACATAAACAGACGACATCAAAACTTCTACTACATAATCGCCTTGAAGATGCTCCAGTGACACGACTAAAGAACTCGGTCATACAGGGCACAAATCAGCTTTTCTGCTCCCTACCTGATGTTATTTTAAGAAGGGGGGAGGGAAGGAGCGAGGAGACTAATCCCTTTGCGGGCAGATTGACAATAACATTATCCTAGTTCAAAACTCACAGCTCCGTGCTGTGAGGACCCGGACACACTCGACTCCACCGCCCGCACTGGAGGCGAGGGGCTGCCATGCACCGGCAGCTCGAGGGGGAAGAAGGGCAAAAGATGGAATTCGGAACAAACGCAGCCTGCAAGCCCACACCTTTCCTCTTGCAAGGAAGCCAAGTCCAGCAAACAAAAATGCTTATTTTCCACCTTTTTCCCGTCGCTATGTCCGCTAGGCAACTGCTGTCGCCGAGTGCGGGCTGGCACAGCACAGCCCTCCACATACACCCCGTCACTCACTCCCTCATGCCCTCCCTCACAGAGTCCCTGAGCAGCACACACAGCACCTACACCGAGCCTGGGACACGGACGGACACACACAGAGACACAGACACACAACCCCGTGGAGCGTGAGAAGGGACACGGAGCCCGGCGGTGGCTTACTTGGGCGGGAGGAGACAGCTCCCTGGCACGGCGCAGTCCGAGCCGCCCCGGGGAAGCAGCCCCTCTTCCCCACAGGAGTTCCTCGCTCAGGCACGGCCGAGGTGAGGCACCGAGCTGCAGAGCTACAGGGGCATTCCCACCGCCGCCGCCATCTCCAGCATCCACCCCTCCCCACCGCCGGCACCAACCACTCACCGCCCCACGCTCCGCCCAGGGGAGAGCTTGGGAAATGTAGTTTGGGAAGCGGCGCCATGGGCCGTTGGGCTCTCTCACTTCGTCCTTTACTTGGGGGGAAGGACAAAAAAGAGAAACATTTATTTTGTATTTTTTGAGAGCGGAAAAAAAAACCTCAAGCAACCCTAAGCACTCAGAAGCTTATGCTGTTTCTTCTTCAAACCCCTCACAGAAACCTCTTGCTCTCCAGGCGCCCAGCTCCACCCGCGCGTCCACTCTTTCCCTCCCCTTTTCCCCTGTGGCGTGGTAGGGCTGGCGAGGGCCGGGACGGCGGGGCGCGTGAGACGCCGTCGTTGCCGACCCGGCGGTCGGTCAGGGAGGACCCGCTGGAGTCCCGATCCTTCGCCCACACCGAGGGCGCAGCCGCGCTTCCCCGCAGCGACTCCCAGAGCCCCGGTAACTACTACCATGGACAGGACTGCCGTGGCTAAGATGGGAGCGGTGGCGAGCGCCAGCGTGTGCGCGCTGGTGGGCGGGGTGGTGCTGGCGCAGTACATCTTCACCATGAAGAAGAAGACGGGTAAGAAGACCAAGATCATCGAGATGGTACGTGGTAAGAGGCCGAGAGTCCCTCGGCCCCCAGGCGCACGCCCTTCTCCTTGTCCTCCTTCTCCTGCGGCCGGCGGCTCCCCACGGCCGCCCCCGTGGAGCCAGACGGATATCCCATGGGGCAGAGGGGGGACCTTGAGCTCAGTTTGGGATTTCTCTAAGGACAGGCGCTGGAGGCAGGAGCGGCTGTTCCACCTCAGCGTGACCCACTAGCACGGAAAAGGTGCGTGTGGAAAGGGTCTGCGCCATCCTGCCCTGTCCTGTCCGGCCCATATGTACCTGTAGAATACATACGTACCCGTGGGTCTTGGTGGTAATTTACAAGCCTGCTTGCAGTTTGTTTAAAAGCGAAATGGACACGCACACGCACGTGTTCAACCATCTGTTGAAACTGGGAAGCACAGTCTGTTCAGGGTTACTATAAAAGGAAGATGGAGCTCGCTCTCTCTTGCTGCCCTTGTTATACTTGTTGTTTAAGAAATTGTTTAAATATCTGCTTATAAATAACTGGGTCGTAAAAGATCTTGGTTTGGACAACGTGCTGTTTATGTGAAAGTCCTTCAGATTTTGTGATTTGGACACCACTGTACCGAAGAACTGAACTGAAATCGTCAAGGCACTTGATGTTAGCTAGTGGGTATTTTGTTATCTCCCCTGCTGAATTTTTCTTAAAGCTCTGATGAGTTTTTATAATTGCGCGTGGAAACAGATTTTAGTAAGAGCTAGGATTCTGTTTGTAAATCGCGAGCTGCCTAAGTACTCACTTCGCCACGCATTGCCATGCTTCCCAGTGGAGTTCATGTGGTGGGGTTTGTGATAATGTGAGTCCAAAGAAGAATTCTACTTTGAGTTTTGTGGAGGCATCACTTACTGTTGAAAAAAATACTGTTTCTAGTCATCAGTCATGTCATCTGACAGTTTGGAGGAAGGGGGATGCCTTGCTTTCCAGTTTCTCCAAGCCCACTTCCAGCAGCTTGTGGGAGAGCAGAAAGTTTGGATTGCCAGTTTAGAGAGTTTTTAGACCTCTTTCTGTGAAAGGGCTTTGGACTCTATATACAGGGATTTTACAGAACTCATTTGAAAACTTACAGTGGCATAACACTGGTTAACTATAATTTTTTTTTTTTTTTTTGTTCTAGTACTATAATGCCAGAACTTACTTGTGAGTTATGTGGACAATAAAACAACAGCATCTAAAAGCTTGCTCATGTGAGTGCTCAAAAGGCAAATGCAATAGTTTCACTAACTCATGTTCATAATACCTGATTTGAGCTGTAGTTCGGAAACTACCTAATAATTGCTAAAATGTATTTATTAACTTTCTGCCCCATGTTTAAGTGGTGTTTTGGCTGGGAAGACTTGAACTTTGCCAAGATCTTGCCTTTGGTAAGGGAGAAAATCATTATGCCTATGCAAAATCCATTTCTGGTAAGTGATTTTCTTAAGTATGTACTTCAGGTAGCATTTTCAGAGCTATGTTTTTGGACACAAACCTATGATCCTAGGTAGATATTTCCAAAATTCCACTTCTATGGTTAGAGCTTTTCTCAGCATTAAATTGCAAGGGAGGAATTAAGCTTGTTGAAAGCATGTCCGATTTCTCATGCAGAAACATTTTCTCAGTTGGGTGCAACATATTCACACTCAGAGAGTGAGCATTTGAGCTGATATTCAGGTTGGCAGCTTCATCAGCTAGGAAACATGCTTAGTTCTAAAGATCTAAGTCTTCTTTCTTGAGCAGTATTTCCAGTGGACACGTACTCTGGCTGTGCAATTTTTTTTGAAATAAGTGAAATAGTTATGTAAACCTCATACCAAGGAGTTGAGTTTATCAAGTATGGGCAAAAATGTGTACATGCATTTTATTTGAATATGCTGCATTCTGAAGAACTTTTCTTTTATCCACCAGTGCAGATTTGATTCAATGTTTGTCATTTACAAAACACTGTATCAATTTTATTTTATAACAAGAGAGGCGTTTCTTTGAGCTGTGGAGAAGATGCTGTTTTTCAGTCTGTAACCTAATGTTATTTAGGATAGTGGTAAGGAACAATACTGCCTTATTGAAATGTATTTTTTTCCAATACCAGGCTGGTCTTCTGTGTTAGATTAAAATTATGGTATCGTTCTTGTATTTTCAGGTTCAATTTTTCTTTAGGGAACACTACACTGTAGTTTTATAGCTGCATTAGACTCAGAATTACCTTGATGTATAACTTTTATCAAAAGCAGTAGGGAGCAGGCCTATTTATACCTTAGTTATGTGAATGAAATATTATTTTATTATAATTAACAACAGCAGATTTTTAAATTTTTTCTGAGTCAAAATAAAGGTAGATGAATGTAAAACCCAAGTATAATTAAAAAAAATATACAGCTGTCTTTAAGTGCTAAAAAGACAGGGAGTTTTGCAAATCAAATAGAACATCTATAAGACAAGTTAATATCAAGGATTATGATGCCAAGAATGTTTATTCTGAAGAAAAGTGGAAAGGATTTGCAAGCATTGTGGAAAGGGTAACCCTCTTTCCTTGCTGAATAATGATATCAAGTAATTCTTAAATATCTAACTCACATTTCAGTAGATTAATTCCTTAAGCACACCAATTAGCCTGGTACAGATATTCAAGCATAATGAGGGCACCTTAAAATTACTTCATCTTATTTCATTAAAAAGGTTTAAATTTATAAGTGAAATGTTAATATCGTGTCTTCATCCAAGGTGTGTAGTTTTCAAAGAGGGAATTTCCCTTAGGCACTCGTGAATGTAGACAGAGTTACTTCAGCTCCACTTCTGAAGTAACAGAGGCATTAACTGTAATAGTCACATGAAGTTTCACTCTGTGTGGTAAGAAACAACCATCTCTCCAAGCCTTCTGTTATTTGCACAGCCATGTTGCCAATTTTGTGAAACTGTATGAGCATTTCCAAAGCCAGGTGAAAGCAAAAGTTAACCACAAGGTTGCTAATTTTCATTTAAAGGGATGGTTCACCATTAATTAGCTATTCAGAGTAACTTTTTATAAAATGTTTCCCGGCTAATTTAGAAAGAGATTAAACCTTACAGTAAGGTTAAGTCTTTTGGATTTTTCAAGCCACAGACAAGTTTGCAATTAAGTTGTGGATTCCTATACAGCAACTAGTTTTACTGCCAATATACTTCAATTTTTGATTACTCTTTGCCTAGCCTTTTATCAGCTCAGCAGAAAACAGGTGTTCACAAACTAGAGCGAAAAACATTGCCTAAATCTTTCAAAAACATTCACCTGTAAGCAGTAGCCCAAATTAATTAAAATATGGAGTTAACATAAGAAAAACCTTCTTAGAGAAGTAACAGTATTTCCTGTTGTCTATTTGATAAACAAAGTTGTTAAAAGCTTGGGGTTTTTTTCAGCAGCTTGTTCCTCACTCTTTGGTTTTGGAGCTTTTTATTGTATTTTTTTTTATTATTAGAATAAGAAACATAATAGAGCTTGTTGAAAACAGAATAGCAGAATACCTTAAACTGAGACTTCTTCTCTCAGGTTCATTTTCAAAAAAAATAGGAAAATGTGTAGTTGAATTTGTCTATTTCTCCAAGCTGCCCCTGAAGTGAGAGGTGGAATTACATTAAAAAGAGACTTTGTATCAAAGTTCACCAACAACAAATTAAAATCAACTTCAAAGCAGTTTCTAGGTTTACCGGAAACATTTCAACTGCTCAACTGTCTCTGGACAGTGCACTTTTTATTGATTTAAAGAAGGAAAGAAATGCATAGATTTTTGCAGTATTAGAGTTTACCTGGAGGGAATAAGGAAATTATTAAGAAGCAAGGAATTAATAAATAACCCAGGTATTTATAAGCAGATATTTAATTAATAACTGCTATTTATCTACTTTCCTAAGGAATAAAGGAACATTATCTGTGAGTATGACTGTTAGAGGGGTAGAGGGGAGGGAGTATTTTTTAAATTATTATTTTCTTTTACCTGGCAGTCTCTGGTGAGACTGTGCTCTTGTTTCATAGGGCATAAAGAGCATTTGTGCCACAGATGAAGACACAACTGGCAGCAATCTCACACCACTTCTTTATTCTTGTCTTGTTGCTGGTAACTAGTTGTTATAGCAACTGTGACGTTACTCTGGCAGGTTGACCTCCCAGTAGAGTAAAAAGCAGAGGAGTATGTAATGTGTAACATACATATTCAGGAATCCAAGTGGTTAGCATTTGCAACTCCTTCATATTTACTTTATGCCTATACAGAGCTGTAGAAGGGTTTGAGTCTGAGTAAACTGGAATCACTAAAAGGAGAATGGAAGGAAGATGATGCCTTTGCAGGACATGTTCACTGTCTGGATGAGCTCGAGAGCCATGCATGTGTGGATCCATTAGGGAATAATATTGTTCAAAGAGAATGGTGCTGTGATATGTGAACCTAAGTAGTGAAAAGTGAAAGAACTGCTGAGACCTATTACCACTGCTACCTATTGACATGTGACTGAGAGCCCTTACATTACTACAGTATTCAAATAATTTTTAGATTATTGTTAACATTTTAAAACCAACTTAAATTTGACATGAGTACTGGAGATGCTATATAGCTATTTCTATAAACCTTGGGTTTTGTTTAGACTGTATTCCTCAGTAGAAAAATCAATTGATGGTGATAGACACCAATTACTAAAACAAGGCTTTTAGTAAATCTCTGCCCACATGCTGTTTGCAGAGATAATCATAATATATGCCACCTAGATAATGCACGATATCAGGCTGCCTAATGTAAGCCACTGTTGTCATATAAGTTACCTAACATGTGGCTTGTAAAGCAAGTTTTCACAGGGCATGAAAAACTCTAAAGACAATGCATGTTGATAAACCTTGGATACTAGTAACAGTTTTCATTCTCACTCTAAAATAATTCAGTTGGAAATTTGAGAGATTTGTATCCCAGGAGAATAAAAATTGACTGAATTCCATTGTTTTCTCCTCTCTCTGTCAAAATTATGAACATACTAATATTTTACTTCATTTAGTATAATAAGCTGATCCTACAATGCAGCTGTCTGTTTCAGAAGTAGGTTTTAATTTTCTGAAATTGCTGCTGCCTGTGTTAGGGTGGGTTTTTTTTTAATTCAGTAGGTCTTGAAACCTGCATTCTTACAAGGGATGGGCATGGGAAGATTAACTAAATCTCTAACTCTGCACTAGTTTCTTTAGAACTTATTTATGCAAGTTATAGCAGTTATCAAAAACATACTGATGATCTATACCTGAAAACTGAGTTCCAAGTAGTGTAGACATGTCAGGATACAATATAGATTATAGGTATAGGCTCAAAAGAGCTTGTTTGCTGCTTTCTTTGATGTTTTGTATAGTCTTTCTCCAAGACAGAAAAGCAATCTTTCAATCACTCATTCTGCTCCAAAATATATGTACCTTTTAATAAATGCTTGGTATGTGTTAAGTCATATTTTTAAGCGATTTTTCTCCTGTTTGTGATAATTCATTTTTACCAGCTATAATGCCATCTGTTCTATTAAACTCTTTTTACAGCTTAAAATCAATAGCAAATACTGCAAGTCTTAAACATGTTAACTTTAACTGTCAAACAATATAAGCAGTAATAAGGGATTTTTTTCATTTTTAGTCTGAATATTCATATCATTGCAAATCTGTTGATATTATGAATTAAAGTTGCATAGTGTTCCAATCATACAATTCAGTCTTGAGTTAACAAGAACTACCAGCTTTTCTAAAAAGTATTTAAACTGATCCATATAAGCACTGAAGAGATCCAGGGTATGGATCCATGCATTTATAATTAGGAGAATACTAGCGGTGAATTTAATACCAATGTACCTTTAAATGTAAAAGCATCACAGGTTAAGTCTGGACTGGAAACCTGCAAAATGCCTGAACTTTTGAAGTTCTTTCTTTAAAAAAGAACAACCAAACAAACAAAAAATTATACAAAAAAAACCCCACCACAGCCGCTTTTTAACTGTTATTTTCACTCGCATGAATTACATCATACATGCGAAATACATATTCTTTTCTGTGTTGGCTCGCTCCAATTTGCAGTAATAGCCTTCAAGCCATCAGCCACCCCTCCCTCCATGTGTGCATACACAAGCATATTTTGTGCAAGTGAACTGCAGTGTTCTCTTCACCTCCTATCAAGGGTTGTTGTAGGAGAAATCCTAGAAGAGAAGCAGACTGTTAGCTTTTATTGCTGAGTTTCGGTGCCTTGTCAGTAACTCATTTTCACGACGGAAGTTTGGGCTGGTTGAGCTGCAGCAGACGGCTCCGAGCAGCAGGTGGCGCTGGCGCGAGCCGTGTCTGAGGCGGTGGCCGCTGCTTTGGAGGGAACTTGTCCCTTAGGGAATCCTGGCCCACAGCGATGGCTTTTCTCGTCCACTGACCCACTGCGGTCACACACGTTCAGCTGAACTGCTCCTGCTGCTCCGGGACCACAGCAGCAGCCACCTCTCTGCTGCTTGCCAGGTGCTCAGCGCTGAAATCAGGCTAAGCACAGCTAGGAGGCAGGAACGCCTCACAGCTATTCTTCCTGGCTTCCTTTCCTAATCACTGTGCAGGGATAGAAGGCTAGATGAGACTGGGCAAGAGAGTTGTTTATATTGTCATGGAGGGTGTGTAAAATAAAAGTTAGGGTGTGAAGTCTGACTGGCCGCCTTGTAGTCACGGCACCGTGCAGCAGTTGATCTGCAGCGACTGCTTCTTCCTGGGGCACAGTCTTCATACAGCTCTTATCTTGACCAGTTGCTGAACGTCAGTCTCCTTCTCTCATCCAAAACTCATCAATCACAGGGGTCAGCTGCTGTAAAACATCAGAGAACTTATGATTGCAGTAGGCAAAATTTTAGTCCAATGTCTATCATGCAGCAGCTAAACGAGCAGTGTGCCATTAAATTGGAATCTGTGGCTGTTAGTCAACTCTTTCTTAGGTTTGTTTCTTTTTGTGTGGACCTTCTGATGGTTCAAAAAAATAAAATCAGTGTCCATTAAAAGTCCACAGAATTGTTTTCATTTGACTAATTATCAAGAGTGTTTTATATGAATGCCAAAAAAAAAAAGATAAAGCATTTTTTCAGTGTAAGTGGACATATTTTTAAGGTTGCACACAGGTCAAAGAAGACACCATACTAAATACTACAAGTAACTATATTATTTTCATTCACTAATACCTCAAAAGAACAGAGAATTGCACTGACTTACCTCAGAAAATAATTACAAAAATAATTTTAAATAACATTTCTTTAAATTATAGCAGTAATACCTCTTGCTAAAAGGAAATTGTGGCTTCTACTTTCATTTATTTCAATCTCAAATCTCAAAAAATAATTAATTTATTTAATTGGTTATTTTATTTTTAAAGGGCTGAGGCAAAGATGCTGAAGATTCATTAAGTGTCTGAATACAGACTTTCAGACTTCCTGAGCTTTTCTTTGCCACCAAGAAAATTCCTGTTCAAATGTGCTTGTTCTTACTTGTTTCCCATTAGATAACTGTCATTTCCTTCCTGCATATATAAAGATTTGTTTGTCTGTTCTGCAAATTGGATCACTGAAATAATCCAACTTTATTTGTGGTTTAGTTTTTTTACCTAGGAGTAAAAGGGTTTTTTTACCTGGGAGTCATTTTGCTCCACCTTAATCTGACAGAATAAATACCACTGAAATGTTAGAGTAATCTGGTTCCCTTAAAGCTTTCCCTCTTTGTCAGAAACTTACTAGTTATGCGACCAAAAATGTGATTTTTTCACGCAGCAGCTATTATTGCAACACTTACTATTATCAACTGCATATGTCTTTGCAGTGATGGGTAGGCCTCAGTTTGGTCTGAATGTTCCCATGGAAAAATCATACATGAAACTGAAGGGTAGGAATTAGCACAAAGCAGTAGCAGTGTCAATACTTTAGCAGTAGTAGAGTGCAAAGAATAGTAGTGCTAGTATTATTACCTGTTGGTTTTGAACACTCCACAAGACAGAGATACAAGAAATAAGACATCCAAGTGCATCTCTGAAAGGATTCAGCAGTGAGAAACACCCATAAAATGAGACATGGAGTCAAAACAATTCTTCATGCCTCAAGTCATGATGCTTCTGCCTGTTACCATTACAAGAAGTTTTTTGTAGCTGTATTTCATCTTTAGATTTAATGGAATTTTTTTCAAGAACTTTAAAAAAGGGTTTGTAATCAAAGAGAACCTAATAGTTAAAAACTTCATTAGTCTCAATGTGTAATTTAATAGGAATATTATATTAGCACTACATACTTACATGTAATGTCTGGTAAGGTATTGTAGATTAAACTTTGTCCTGCTGACTTTGCTTTCAAACTGAGTCCCACAACTCCACTATTCAAGGGTCAGAGTTTATTTGATCTAGATACAGCATTCTTAGGCTCAGTGAAAAAAAATCTAAGCAGATTTTTTTTTTTTCTTAGAAGCAGATAAGAAGAGAATCAGCTGCAACTGCTTTAGTCCAAGCCTTGGCCTTAATGCAAATTCCAGTCCAGTGTTACATGGGAAGCTTCTAGGGAAACAAGCATTTGTTTAAGTTCTTTCAATGCATGTCTATGTAGATATATACAGAATATTTAATTATAGAAGGTGTACATGTAAATGTACAGTTTGGGGGGAAAATAATATAGCTCATCAAAATTACCATATTATGCAAGGTGAGCTTTTGCATACCTGATAGCTAATTAAGAAATAAGAATTGGTAAATGTACCACAGTGTATTTACATGCTGCCGGTTCAACACTGTTTGCCTAGATATTTTGAAGAAAGATTATTTGTACCAGCAGCCTCACCTGTAAGCATTCTATAAGAAAGCATTAGATTCTGTGTAATGTGAGAGGGAAATGGATCTTTCAGGCAGGCAGACTCCAACATACTCCATAGCAGTATTAAAGGAAAATGAGAGTACCATAACTCAGAAAAACTCTTATTTGTCAAAAATTAATTTTCTATATCTGTGTTCTTAGAAGAAGAACTGGCAAGAAAAAGGAAGGATGGAGTTAAAACTAAGATACTTGTGATCAAACTGAAACATTGTCATGAAAAGCAAATTATTCTCCCTGTCATTACATGTTACCACCCAGAAGTGTTGACTTGCCTTCCATGAAGTCTTAGGTCATACTGATAGAATGATCTGTCTCACAATGGTCTGTAACAGAGACCCAAAGAAAGCATAGGAAAGGGGTGATTTGTCATGGATGTTGTTGCTAGAATGATTTCTCTCCTCCAGCAGCTTGTATTTCAGAGACAGTGTCTGTAATTTAGGATGAGCTTTTTTGTGTGTTTTTACCCAGTACCATTTTAAGGCTGTGTAAATTCACAGTATCAACAAAAAGGAATGTCACATTTTACTACTTTACCTAATTGTGTGACTTGTAGCTGACTCCTTTGTTTTGAGCCTGCCTCCTCTTAATTTTAGTTGAAGACCTCTACCTCTTATACTGGAAGAGATAGTGAACAATCTTTCCCTATTAACCCTTTCTAAGCCACCCTATAATTTCCAGGTTAAGTAATTCTAGCAATATTCAATTGTTCATTTTATCAATCTTTTCTCATGGCTCATTCTTACTGCCCTTCTCAGCACCTTTTCCAGTTCTAGTCTATTCCCTGTAAGGTAGAGAAACCAGAACTGGTTTTGGTATTTAAGTTCCAAGTTCATAATGGATTTATAAAGATTTTATCCAGAAAGCCCTGGTAAGCATAGGCATCAGTGAAAGGTATGTATGAAGACCAAGAAAAATCCTCCATTTTCTTCTGCCAAGCAATGAAATGGTGTCACAGCCTTGAGTTCTTCTTTCAATCCTGGTTCTTTAGAAGCTATTTTTAAAATTTAAGTGTAATGTGATAAATTTTGTTGATCTGAACTTGCTTACATTTAGACTATTTTTATATTCTTTTTTTTTTTTTAATAAGGGTGGGAGAGAAATAATGAAGATAAAAAACCCATCAGTTTAAATTCGGCTAGGTAGATGTGGTATTTCCTAGATACTTATTAGAAATGACTGAAGATCTCTTCATCATTTCCAGATACTCACTATATAATAGATACCTTTTCTTTTAGCCTGCCAGTTATAAAGGTTAATTCTCTCCACAGTGAGGGAACGGACACTAAGCACAGAGATGAAGTGATTCCCCTAACTTATAATCAGAGAAAAAAATGCCTATTCTGAGCTGTATTCATTCACCCCAAAATGTACAGAACTGTTCTGTATGTTTTGTACCTCCTACATTCTCTCAGGCTATTCTTGCAAATTCTTGCCCAAACTAGTAATTGACAGGATCACATGAAATACTGGAAATGTAGAGCATTGTTACTATTAATTCTTCATCTTCTTGTAAGATTCAAAATGTCTGTTGATCTATCACCAGCAGAAATCTCTTCTTTTAGAATGATTTTATAAGCAGAAGAAGAAGCTGCATAAGGAACAATGATGCTGCAATATCTTTTATTCTCTCATCAGAGAGATGTATTAAACATAATAAGAAGAAATGCTTAAAGAGTTGTTTTAGTGTGTGTGTTGACATTAAGCTTTGTGTTCAGTACAGCCATAAATGGTAGACTATTAGATGATCACCAGTTTTCTCATGAACTGTAAAGTAAGCTGGAACTCTGATCAGATCAAGAAAACCTCTGTTAAAAAAGGTGTTGAATTTGTCTTGTGATACCATTCAGTTTAAGATCCTCACTTTCTTAGCATGTGTCATCTCTGGATTTATCACAATTTGTTGAATTCAGTCTTTAGTATGTCTTTAGCACTTTTTCATAAAAAATGCTGTTCAAGCTCTTTCTTTTTAGAATTGCTTACACTTCTCACAAGTGATCTCTACGACAGACACACATGTTCATATACAAATCATAGTTCTGTATCGCATTATAGCAACTGTAAATATGGCTAGCATGGGTTTTTACACCAAACTTGTACTGCAAAGATAAGTGGTATATCCAAAATTCCTGCAAGGCAACCTTCTAAACCTTTATGTACTGCAGCTTCATCAAACTGACCATTGATCTTACTTTCCTTGTAATTGTCACAGATATAAAAAGCTATTCCTGGAACCATTATGCTGTTCATTAACTCAGTTCACTAGGGCATGAATAATAATCATGTTTGAGTACAGTTGGGTTGTATTGATTCCTTTTTTCTGCTTTGTCTTGGTACTTGAGTACCAAGGTCCAGGTACCTTTCCCTGTCTCATGAGGTTGTATCAAGTAGGCTGTTTTGGAAAATATGTACTAAGTAAACTTATTACAAAAGCAAAATTAGACAACAGATATAGTTCCTTAATGTTTAAAATTGATCCCT
Organism: Cettia cetti; assembly: GCA_013401135.1. NCBI lineage: Eukaryota > Metazoa > Chordata > Aves > Passeriformes > Sylviidae > Cettia > Cettia cetti. Next base: position 28,095 of record VZUI01036033.1, on the reverse strand, counting down.
ACAATAAAGCAAGGTATTGCTCAAGTAAAGTCGAGGAACATACTAAATATATGAGGATATATTCACAAGTTGTTTAGTTGTGGTAGGGCCACTAAACAGGAATAAAAGCTAGTAAGCTCATGAAAAGACACTAGCTAATGTTTACACTGCAGACAGGATTCAATCACCTCTAAATTTTGTAGGAAATATTCTAAAAAGTTATTACCTCTTTCTTGATCTTTAAAAGTTAATGTTGGTTTAGCTGAAGTATTCAATTTATTAAAGAAAAAACACAGCTTATTTGCTTAGGCAATATACCTGTGCTAATTCTTTCCACAAATTGATGCAACTTGGGTCACAGGTAGGGAAGGATTGGTAGAACCAGCTTTTCTTTGCTTTAGACTAAAACTTGCAGTGTTTCATATTGTAGAGCATCCTCTACAAACTAAGTTCACCTAACACACAAGCATATAAAGTTGAACCTTTTCCCAGTCTTATGTAAATTATAAATCATCTAGTGTTGTTTTCACTGTTGTTCTTTTTTTCTTCTCTCTCTTTTTCTGCATAGAATATTCTGTAGTCAAGATATGACCCTCAACCAAAGAGAAAATGTTAAAATAGATTCTATTTCTTGAAATACCTACACCTCTCCAGTTTGCGGTTCTTAAAATATATTTAAATGACCTTCCATATTTCAAGAGTAGAAATGTCATGCTAGAGTTTATTACTCTCTCTTTAGAAATATCAGCGTTCATTTTAACTCCTCTTTTACCAGACATTAAACACTGTAAACAAAACGCTCAACGGACTCAAATCAGCAGTAATAGAATGTGGTTAGTGGGAGCTGTTACAATTAAAGTGTTGTACACAAAGATTTCTTGGAGTTGCAAAGACTGTCTTGTTTTGTAGATGAGAAGTTTCATGTACGGCATTTTCATTAAAGTGAAAGTACACTGTTGATAAAGATAGAGTAGATGTTTTTCTAAGAATTAGGTGTTGGCTGTATTAATGTTTACAGAAATTTTGCTCACAACATTTTCTAGGGCTTTCACTAAGACTAATCATTCATTTAGAATGCTTTCAATTAGTCTGGTGTACCAAAAAACACTCTGTAAGAGTTGGACTTTATTTCTGTAACTATTTTTTTTTTTAAACTTAAAAAAATAAAATAAATGTTTTAAGAAACACTTTGTTTTTCTTTCCCCAGCTTTCTGAAAGGGAAACTAACTTTCTTCAGAATCTTGACAGCACTGGGGTTAATTTTCTCACTGAATCACAGCTGAGAAGTACCAGAATAGCAACAGGCCATCTTGCTGACCCACCAAATCCCAGCCTCGCCTGTGGGGTTCACAAGACTCATTTATGTATCAGTACCACTGTCACCTTGGAAATACATAAAAGCTCAAAGGCAGGTTCTTTGCAAACTGAATGTATCAAGTGATGTCTTACCTGAACAACATGATTCATCTAGCAAGTGTATTTTACTTCATTATTCATAAGATTTTATTAACATTGGAAATCTAGCAAGGATACAAGCTGCGGCTTTTTGTTGTGCAAATAATTCATATTTATTCAAGATACTGCGCTATACATATGTTTCCCAAACATTATTATAAAAATATTAATGAAAAGTATGCTGCCTATATTAAAATACTATGAAGGGTAAAATTCTCTGAATGTCACCAGTTACAGCAGTGTACAAATGCTATAACAAGTAGTTTGTTGGTAGCTATGAATCCTGGCAATACCAATGCCAGGTAAGTTCAATTTACTGTATACAGTCTTTGCAGAGATTATGTTATATTTTGAACATGTCTTTCAAACTCTTTTGTTGCTTCAGGATACAGCAGACCTAACGTACATTTAGGGGATCTTGCTTAAGGATAGTGGAGGAAAAGTGTTGATTAAAGTTGCATGTTTTGTATTAGCTGAAGTATTCACTTCAGTTGTTTTGTTGGCTCAAAATAGAGAACACCTCTGAAAACAAAATGAAAGTGCACATGTGGGTCAGATACACTAAGGAATCCTGATAGACTATATAGTAGCCTACAGTTGGAATGAAGACACAAAACACATGGATGTGCTAGACCATTCAGAAAGTCTGTTGGGTTTTTTTAATGTAGGAAGCACACCCTTCTTTGAAGGAAATTTTCGTAATGAATTTCTAGAGTCCTGCTATTGTGTGGGGGGTTTATAGCATTACAGATTTTGCTTCAGCTCTGAGGATTGCACTGGTTACATTTGTGGCCATGTATGAATTGGCCTGCTGTTGGTGGTTAGTCCTGGCATTCTGAAGCAGGGATCATAAACTTAAGGTTGAACATGAGTTATGGGGTAGTATAGAGAAACTTGCACTGCTGCTATAGCAATAATCAGCTTTGCATGACACAAGCATTTACACAACTTCAAAATGTAAAATACAATTAGACAATAGTTGCTTCATCCCCTCCCTCTAAAAAAATATTTCTTTTTAATCCATCTTCTATGTCACCTAGTTATGGTCTTTGATCAGGCAGCATGCCTAATGACAAACTTCTAAAACTATTTGTAGTTGCCTTGTCTCTCAAAAATCCTGACAAACAAGGCTCCTTCATTTCCTGTTTCAGTATCACACAGATAATTACAGCCAAAACAAAGATTAATTAATTCATTTGCTCCTTCTACATGAATAAATGTGTGCTACCTAGTAAACATTAATGAAAACATGTCAGTGACGCTCTAAGAAATTTGTGGCACTATGTGACAGGAAATCCTAAAATACTTGGAAAGATTTTGTAAAAAGGCTAAAAAGTAACAAAGTAGAAAACTTCTGTGTTGAAAAACAAGTGCCTTCCTTTGTTAGAGCAGCCCAAATTTGCCTGCTGCATCCATGAAAGCTGTTCATTCAGTGAAGGTCAAAGGTTTTGTTGTTGGTGAACCAGCTGATGATCTGTAAGCCCATCGGGCTGTACTGCTGAGCATAACAAACTGCTGTGCATTGCTGATGTGCGTCACAGGACCCTGGGGTTTTGCACGGGGATTAGTCAGGCTGTATTTGGAAACGCCCTCAACTGCACCCTGTGCTGCTATATTAGTGTGTCTCAAGCAAGAGGAATTTTCTTTTGCTTCTGCAGCTGCTCCTGCAAAACCCTCTGGTAAGTGTGCACAGCTTCTGTCAGCAGTATCGACTCTGTCTTCTTGCCTGTGTTTTTAAGCCAAGGTAATGAGCTGAGGGCTTACTTACAGTTATTAATTATGACGGTGGAAAATACTTTAAAAGCTTCATTTTTAAATTAAAAATTTGATAGCATAGAATGAGCAACAGCATCAAAGGAATAAGTATACTTAGTGGTTTTCATTGAATAGGTTAATTCAACTTAAATGTTCCTCTGCTTTTAGGTATGTATCAGACTATTCTGAAGCATTGGTATTTTCACAGTGATGTCGCTATGTACCATGCATGTTGGCTTTTATTTTATACAGCAGGAATAGAAAGATCACATAATATGGCAGACCAATTCTTAAAAGGATTTGGTTGGTTTTTGTTGGCAGCCTGCATGCAAGCCCTGCATCTCTGGACTCTGCTTGCCACCTATGCTGTTGCAGTAGGACAAAATCAAGGACAGAAGAATCAGGAGTGCCCTAAGCTCAACGCACAGGTACTCTCCTTTAAAAACACAAGAGGAAACGCTGTTGTCGTGTTTTCTGTGAAAGCGCTCTCTCCAGATTTTTATAAGGGTTTTTTTTTCCAAATTAAGTATCAGAACCCAGCACATTAAGTATAAAAAGATGTAATAAATAAATAAAATAAACCAGGAAAAATTATTTTTAGTGTGTATGCTGTTCCATGTCTTAAAATAGCTTAGGCAGTGAACCCATTTTCAGTTATTTTGTATAACCTGTGCTGGATATCTAGTTTTATAGCATGTTATCAAGCTACTGTGAAGATACTTAGTGTTCTGTTGTTTCATTCCCATAATAACTACTCTTTAACTATGTAGTCCTAAGGCTATTTCTTGGCAGAACTACTAAAATAGTAATTTGGTAATTACTAGTTACTAAGGATTTCTTACCATATTTGAGCTTGCATCATCTGAATATAGAATGTATTATGGCTTTGGGAATTATAAATTAGTGAGTCTCTGTGCTGAGCTCACATTGTGCTAGCAGAGTGCCCGATAACTACTGAAGTTCTCCTGACAACCTGCTCATAATGCAGTGACTGATGGGATTACACTTATGTCCAGTACCTTTTGATGTTCCTGTCTAAAATATAAGCCCACTAGCAGCTGGGGCAGTTTAGAGAAACCTCTGTTGCCCTTATGGGCCAGAATTCAAATTTTTTGAATTATAGGCAGTCTTGCTTTATATATATATGAGCATAAACATATGGAGGGAAAGATCCTCGCAGTGTCATTCTGTGGATTTTGTTATGGCTCCCCTGCTTCTTGCAACTCAAATGTTGCAAGTAGCAGAAGTTACATGGAGAAACTTGCATGCTTTTCAGAAGTTTTTTGTAAGCTTTGTTTTCTAGAGCAAGTAATGTTCTGTAATAATAGGGAAAAAAAAGAAAATAATGTGTAAATTAAGGAATGTGCCCCATTTCTTTGTATTTTCACTAAACTGTTACTTTCTTCCACCAAGAACAGCAAAACCATTTTTCTGTAGCTTCTGGGTATCAAATTTCACAGCTATCACTGCTGCCATGCCCTGCCTTTTTTGGTACATGTCCACAAGTGAATATGTGTTATAGCTAGTCTAAGACCTTGAAACTGGGCATCTGCAGTTCCCAAAATAAATGTCATTTAGTCTTGGTTTATACTGTCTTACCTGGAAGCTGTCACCATGGATTAGAATAAAATTTACAAATAATTAGCCCCTATCCAATTTATCACTTTGATTTCCATTCGCCTTGCTCAGAAATAACATGGATAGTTCTCTCTCCCTGCCAACCCACCCTTGTGTTTTCTCTCTATCAAAAGATAAAAGGTTTGAAACTTAGTGTAGTCTAAGGCAGTTTTACTTGAAATTCACATACTGTCAATAGCATTACAGTTAGAGATCTTTATTTAGATCTTATTTATTACCCTATCCCTTTTATACATAATGGTAATCTGAAATTTTGTGGAATATTTTTAATACATTTACAAGTGTGAGAACAGTTCTTACTGTGATTCAGAATTACTAACATCTAACAAAGTACTCTGTCAGTCATTGAGACTTATAAAGAAGTTCTCTTAAAATTTTGTCCGCCTGTAATCCAGGGTGTTTTCTTAGCAATTATTTGGGTTTTGAGAGGCTTCCATAGTAAACGAGCCTTTATAAAATAAGAAAACTTGGTATTTGCCAAGTAGTGTAGGCTTACAGGGTATCAGTATAAAAATACTCTGCACCAGTTTTTTATGTCCTTCGTCAAAGCATTACTTAGCAGACTTATGATGACAACCTCCTACAGTTTGGGTTATTAGTAGTAATATTTCAGGCTCTGTATTTAGAGTTGATTGTGAAATGAGCCATATCTCTATGTAGTTAAGATAGCAGGTAATTCATCAACTCATCCTTCCCTACTTAAAATTACTGACAGTGAAAACAAAAGGTCACTCAGTTGTCCTTTAGATGGAGTTTTTTATTTGACTTTTTTTTAATGTTTTTAATCATCGGGACTTGTTTTACTGTGTAGGAGGAGGAAAGTAACTGCTTTATCTCCCACACTCGTAGATTGAAAAATTCAGTATAATCCTAGCTCCAGAACATGATATTACTCCTTGTGGACACAATCAGTTATTCATTTCCTGGGATACCTAATTGGAAATGCCTACAATGGCAGCTCTAAATTCACTTAGATCACTAAAATGAATGACAGTTTTTATCACTAGCTCCTGTTTTATAATCAAGTTGACACAGCATGCACACGCTGCCTCACATACTAAGAAGACAACTTAGGTATTAAGCAGCACCTGGATACATAAAGGCAGTTCTGTTTGCACTTCTGTTATCCAGCCGTATATAAGAAACTCCATTTCAAAATTAGAATATGGTCCTTATTGCAAATACTTATCTTTATTTAACCCAGCTACACAGATGCATGTCTTGTGTACTAAATAGATTTGTAATTTTCAAAGCTATCCTTGTTGTAAATGACCCATTCTGTGGTTTGTAGGACTGGGGGATTTCCACACCTGCGTGAATCCATTACTGTTCATTCCTCAAGGTATGACCATAACATTCTTAGTTACAAAATAATTTCCTACATCCTTATTCCAGGTACCTGCTATCACAAACAAGCAGGTAATTTTTTTTTCCTTTTCATAAATCCAACTAAGCTCATCCTTTAAAATAATCTTTTTCAGTTTTGTTCTTCCTTCTCTCAAAGGCTCCTTAAAAATGTCAGAGACTGGAAACTAAAATGTATTTGTGGCCAGTGTGTATGCCAACCACAAATTACCTTTGGGAGTTGTCATATATCTTTTAAGACATACCAGCCTCTGAACTATTCAACAGCATGTAGATACTCTTGGTAAGAAAGCAAAACTCTTCTCACACTTTTATAATATGACAGAATAAGTAGGGGCACTTAAATGATTTAACATTATGTACTTTCAGATGTCACAATGAATTATGATTTCTTTTTCCTGTGCTTATATAGTTCTAGTTCTGTATGTAGAAGCTCTTGGTGCTGAAAGGTCTTCTTGACTTGGTTAAGAGCTGTGGAGATTTTTGGTGGGCTGCTTCTCTATCTGTGCTCATCCTAGTCAACTGGTGCTTCAGAATTTTGGGAGGTTTATCTGCACACTGAGTTAACTGCTAGAATTTTCCTAAACAGTAAATAGAAACATAAATTTTATCAAATTGACTGAACTTTTAAGCCTTTGCTCTTTCATCTTTCAACTTGTCAGTTCTTTCCAACTAGAATCTGCTTTTCTCTTTCAACTGTGAAGAATGGTAAATATGCAACAATGAAACAACAGCTAAACAGGGCAGAGGTGTAAAACACTGAAGGAGACAGTTTCCCAGAAAATTGGTGGCTGCAGTTTCAGTTTCATTTACACATTCCTTAGACAGTTTCATTTAGTTAAAGAATTGCTACTTAATGTTCAGTTGCAAATATTAATACAAGGAACTAGTGATGGCAAAAGTGGCTATTTTTTCTAACTGTATTTGTCTGAGGCTTTATCAGATGTCGCATCCGTAATGTAGACTTGGTTTTTCCTCTGAAAGTGCCTGTGAGACTGAAAATGTCTGGGCTACAGTTGCTGCAGAAGATTTTTCCCCACCCCTAAATTAAAATACCCTTCAACCAGTTCATGTGCAAAAATGAAAAGTGTGTTAGAAATAAATTAATCTTATAAACTGAACTTGAGTAGGAGTTTACAACATCAAAGCAGGAAGCTTTCGTCATACTTAAATTCTTAAGCAATGTCTAGTTTAACAAGATCTACTAAAGTGTTTACCAAGATCTATTCCTCAGGTTGTTTCAGGAACTTACGAAAGGGCTCAGTCTGAAACGAAACAGTACCAAACAATCCAATTTTCCTCTTCCAGTCCCTTCCTCTGATCTCTCCATCCACCTCAACATCTGTTTAAATTATATTTAGATATCTGTTGCTTTGTATCTAATTAAACGAAATAATGCTTGAACTACTTCTTAGAAAATCATGCATTTAGATTTCACTGTTTAATTTTTACATTCCCAATCTAAAAATACATATAATTTGCTGAAAGTTAAAGGAATTAGATTATACCATTTACAGTAGAAAAATTACCAGACCCAGTCAAAGTGCTTTGGTAAGTGTCCAAAGTCAAAGTGCTTTGTGTTTTATTATAAAGAACATTGTATATGTAGAAAGAAGTGGAAAGCTTATTTTTGTTTACCAGCATCATATAAAATACAAAAGAAATACCATAAAGCACCTGTAAAGAGTTACAGATTATTAATATTTTGTTTTATGAACCCAGATGTGCTGCTAATTGTGAATAAAAAAATGCTTTGTAAAGGTGTATCTCAAGAGATTAGTGAATTCTTTAATGGATATTTTTCAGGAATTCTATTTCTTGTCAACACTCAGTAGCTTTCTCAATGACTCCCAGCCTGGGAAGTAGCTGAGAGCTGGAAGTTAATCTTTATGTACTTTTTGTGACTTTGCTGTGCTAAGAGAAATAGTAGCAAGGCACTGCAACAACACAATGAACTCAGGGATATTGGCTTAGGAGATACCACTTTTACAGAAAATGTCTTTGCCAAAGGATCGGAAAGGAAAACCTTAATTCTTCTAATCCAAGTGAAATGAATACAGTTTGTTTCTTTATGAGATCTATAAAGGAAAGAAGTAATTAATACCCTGTTCAGGACAGAATTTTTGACAAGATACTGTGGTACAGGTGAAACTTTTGAATGGGTAGAAAAATTTGGAAATTTGTCAGAGACTCATGATTAGGGTTCTAGAAGGATTTCTGTTTTCAGCAGGTATTTCAGGATATCAGCCAGAAAGTAGTAGAAAGCACAGTGGGGATTAGAATTATTTGTTACACTGAAAGGTAGGAGCACTGACATGGAAGAAAATATACAATCCATAAAGATTAAATGTAAAATTTAACACTTTGCACAAATACCTGTTTCTTTCTAGGAGTAATTTTGAAGAATATTTGATCATTACCAACTGAATTTGAATCATTCTCACCAAATTACTGCTAACTCAGGGCATGTATTTTAATGTACATGCAAAGATGCTACCTAAAGACAAGGGCTGAAAGTGGTCCTTCAGCTGAGGCCTTGTCAGAGCAGAGCAGAAAGGTTTTACCCACAGTCATGGATGCTGTGCTGGAAAAACAATGTGGTTCAAGTTGGTGGGCCAAGGCAGCATCAAGAATTATCAGAGATTTAGAAAACTGTGTTCTGCAAAGGAAGACTGAAGAACCCTGGGGGTTTTACATTCAGGCAGAAGGGAGAAATTTATCCAGTGAGCATCTGAGAAGAAGAACACTTTTCTCCAAATTGAATGACTTTAAATTACAGTTGGGAAGATCAGGCATTAAGCAAACTTTTCTAAACATAAAGGTAGTTGAGGAAAATGAGGAATATGTGAGTGGGGGTTTTGAAGAATGAGTTAGATGAGCCTCTGCTTGTCTGATAAGGATGTAGCTGCAATGTTTTGCTCCCACCTGAGAACAGCGTGGACCACAGCTGATATTTCAAAGTATGTCCAGATCCTTCTCATGTCTGGCACGAGAAGTGTCTTTCCCATACAAAAACATATGTTTGCAATACTTTAAAATGCCACCTTTTTCTTATGTGATAAGCAAATTCCAATTTGACTGCAAGCTGGCTGTTACTAATGAAGAAAAGACTTACTAGTATCAAGAGCTGGAAAAAAAAGTTGTGCATGACTTACTGACAGTTGGTAATACAAGAACTTTTGGTCCAGAAGGGTCCTGAAAGAGAAGTTCCCCCCCACCTTTTTCTTTTTTTTAGTTAGCTCATTGCAACAAAGATTACATGCTATAAGAAAAGGAAGGTTGAAGGATTAGAATGTTTAAAAAGTAATTCCTAACACTTTATCATCTCTAAAGCTTTATAAACAGAAAATAAAGCTTACTACTCATAAATGCCCATTTAGACAGATTGCATATATCTGATACTTTTTTTATAGAATGGGTCCATACATGCTTGTAAAGTAAATAGATACGTTGGGAAATTCCTGTCAATAAATAGTTCTTTTAGCATTCTGCAAGTTTGAAGATAAACTCATAGAGTAAACAAAGGCTTGGGGAGTTGTTTGGAGAAGAATGGGGTTTTGTGGGTTTTTTTCTTGTTTTATACCAAATTCAGCATTTATCATAACAATCAAGAAATATACTTTATCCAAAAGGAATATATAGTGTGATATCATGTGTTATTTCAAAAGTGTGCAGTGAAATAGGTAATGGTAGCAATTGATGGACTGGTTGTATGGAGGAGGGATTATTGCACAGCCTTGTTATATTGAAGCACTCAGTTGACACTCCTTCAGCATTCTCAAGGAAACAATGGATTTCTTTTTTATCTCTGCTGATACTTTAAGGGCATATTTATTGCAAAGAGTTAGTTTTAAGATTTACCATCTCCTAGTGACATATCTGAATCACAAGATGATTCCATATGTCCTGTTCCTACATATCTCTGTTTATTCCTACAAATATAATGACCTTTTCTGTGAGTGTCAACTTACTGAATAATGTGGCATTAGGAAAGGAAATGAAAACAGATGTTGTAAGCAAACAGAACATTATGCGGTCATTAATTAATACATCCAGAGTATTTTCTGTTTCTCCTTACTCTTGTCTTTCTGTCCTGACCATGTCTTGATGTCACATGAAGCTGTTTGTAGATGCAGAGCTTCCAATCTGATGGATAGCAGCTATTGCCTAGTAAGTTTTCCTCTGCAAGTGTATTTATGTCTTTTTTCTCACTCTTCATAGATGCCAGAATTTCAGAAGAAGACTGTCCATATTAAGGACCCAGCAAGAGTAGAGGAGATTATTTGTGGCCTCATCAAAGGTGGAGCTGCCAAACTTCAGGTAAAGGTGTAACCAGTTTGGAATAAGAGCAACTGTGGGATTGTTACACTAAGCCAAAAAATTTAAGCATGTCTCTAATATATGTAATAGAATTCAACCTTCAAGAAATCTCCAAAAGTTAGACATGTTAACTCTTTTAATAGTCCTTGTTGATTCAACTGATGTAACTCAGCCAGACCCTAGTTAAGTAAATGACACAAGCATAGAAGCTTAGTAATTTCAGGAAATATTTTGACCAAAGGAATGAGAAAAACAGTTTTGTTAGAAAAAACATTACTCTTCTGGGATATGCTAGCTTCCATGACAATGCTCAATAGAATAGGGAGGCTTCTGTGCCACACATGCTACTCAGCTGCAGCTATTGTTGATCGTTCAGAATTTCTAGCCATTCTTTATTTTGTTCCTCCATGTTGTAAGACAGTTTTGCTTTTTCTTTCCTTAAATAGATTATTACAGATTTTGATATGACATTAAGTAGATTTTCCTACAATGGAAAAAGATGTCCAACTTGTCATAGTGAGTACTTTTTTTTTTAAATACAGATTGATTTGTTTGTTCCTTTTAGTTTTTCCTATTTTTTAATTTTCTATTCAATTTATTTCCTAATGAGATTTTATATTGACTTGTTACCTAATCTGTCCATTCTACTGACAAAGTATTCTAGTGACTGTGTTTTCATGTGTGTGTGTGTGTATATATATATAAATCAAAATCTGTGTGAATTAAATCAGATAAGTTGCCAGTTCACAATTAAAGCATTAAGTTTTGAACTCTCAGGGGTTAGTGGCTAAATGTGGTATGGCTGACTTTCATTTTTCAAGAGCCCATCATAATCCTAACACCTGCAAGAACCAGATAGTAAACTCCTTAAAATTCTTGGCAATTTTATCCTTATCCTGTAGTCTTTTGGAACAAACAAGGAGAAGTGGGAACTCTAAAACATATAGGATGCCTTAGGATGATTATGGAAACAATTAAATCTCAAGAAACAGATTCAAAATCTTGTAACTGACCTTGTAATTCAGAGATGAAGGGAAGGGCATCTTTACATTTACGAAAAAAATGTGCTTTTTGCTGGTTGCTGGTAAGAAAGGTTCTGAGGAATCATATTGGTATGTCACCAGACATTGTCATCTGTGCCATTTACAGTGTTGTAGAGCAAAGTAAAGAAATGTACCATCTTGTTTAACTCCTTTTTTTTTTTCACCCCTTTCCCAGACATCATTGATAACTCAAAGATCATCACAGATGAATGTCGGAAAAAGGTAAACAAAAAACCTACAAGCATTTGGTTTGTTGTACAGACATCTGTCATTATTCCCTGACAAGAATGTTATTTTGATTGCTTAGACCAAATATCAATGTATCTCAAAAAGTACATTAAACATCTGATGGGTTTTTTCCCTTTCAGTTATTGCAGCTGAAAGAAACCTATTATGCCATTGAAATTGATCCAGCTCTCACCATTGAAGAGAAATACCCATATATGGTAGAATGGTAAGAGACACATCCTATTTTCAGATTGTATTAGGATTAGAATCAGTAAGCTTTTAAAAGCAAATTAATGGCAGTACTTAGCTTTTAGCTATCACATTAACTGAATTAATCTCTTAAAGCTTTGTACAACTGGTTTTGTTTTGCTCTTAAACGGAATAAGCAAGAATTAACCATATGGGATGCTTTTCATCATGAAATTTAATGAAAGGTGAACCTTTGTAAGCAAAATTCAACCCATTTTTTATTTATGTTCTAGGTACCATAAATCTCATGCACTACTCATTGAACAAGGCTTACAGAAGGACAAGTTTGCAGAAATTGTAAGGGAATCTGATGTTATGCTGAAGTAAGTTCATTTTGATTTGAAGATCAATCTGTTTCAGAACATTTTCTGTAGATTCTTTCTGAGTGTTGGGGAGAGGAGAAAAAAAAGAAAACGGAAATTTAAAAAAAACACAGATGTTCCTGAGAATGTGACACCTTATCCTTAGACCACATTGAGCTCTCCATGCTCCCACTTAAATGGTGTGTTGTATCTAAATGCAGACAATAATCGCACTGTACAAAGCAGAGATCTGGAACTTTTTTTAGTCCCTTCTCTACAAGCTTAATTTCTGTAGACTTGCATCCTCTTTAAATTGCACTGGTGATCCTTTTTTTTTAAGAGCAATGTAAAGTTTAACTTAATTCCTTTGAGAAACACTTGAGGAACATGTTTCATATGTTGAATTAAATACTGTTTTTCCTCTGTGGCTGACGGCAATTTTAAAAGACAGCAAAAATCCTTGTTCAAAATGTACTGTGGCTTCCATCTCTTTGAAAGCCTTCTAAAACTGTCTGTAAATTTTGGAATACTGAAACAGAATGTTAGAACTTAAATTGTGGAAGTATTTGTTAAGTCCATGTTGGTTGAATCTTCATCCACAAGCTAAAATTCTTTCCAGAACTTTCACAATAGATTTTTAAAATGTAAAATTCTATCAATCTATGTCTGTATGGAGAAAGCATATACAGATAATATTATTAGTTCCTGGAACACTATACATAGGGTACTGAATAATAAAAAAATTTCAGGAGAGAACAACACTAAATGTTTCAAGACTTAATAACAAAATTGGTTTTATAGTAATGACCCTATAGAAAGTCACATATTTAAGCGAGGAAGATTGAAAGGAGATGTACAGCCTGATAGTAGCTAGAGTGAGTTCTGCTAGGTGCTTGCTTGTTCTGGAGTACTTAAAGGGGGGGACATGTTTTTAAATCTTTAAAACATGATTAGTTGTTATGGGGGGAAAAATTATACAGACTAAGGCTAAACAGCCTGATGCAGCAGTTTCTTGCAAGCATGCCTTTTGTTAGGTTGATGGTTCTTGCTGACCTGAAAAGGTGAAGTAAAAGAAATGCAGTAAAGTGCTCAGGAAATACTAGTTTTTTTCCAAAGATGATGTGATTGTCTCCTAAAAACTCAGACTTTTCTTGGCTTTCTTTATTTGAGATTTGTATTTGCATTCTGTGTTGCAGAGAAGGGTATGAAAACTTCTTTGATAAGCTCAGTGAACATAATATTCCTGTGTTCATATTTTCTGCTGGGATTGGCGACATTCTTGAGGAAGTAATCCACCAGGCTGGGGTCTACCATTCTAATGTCAAAGTGGTTTCCAATTTCATGGATTTTGATGAAAATGTACGTATGAGATAACACATTCTTATCAAACATGTTTGATAAATACCACAGTGTTTGTGGTATTTAGTCATTTCTTTTACACACTACAAGATAGATAGATAGATAGATAGATAGATAGATTCCTGCAAGCAGGGAGAATCACTGTCTGCCTGCTCTTGACTGTGGTGTCACAGCCAAGACATTACTCTAAACTAATTTATCTTATTCATTATCACAGATTACGTAGTTCAATCTTGGCTCAACAGTAACATCACCTCTTTGATTCTAGATTCTGTCCTGCCTGAATGGTACCAGAAATAACTTCAGTGTTGCTTTTTTTCAATAGGGAATATTAAAAGGATTTAAAGGAGAATTGATTCACGTTTACAACAAACATGATGGTGCCTTGAAAAACACAGAGTACTTCAAACAGCTAAAAGACAACAGCAATATCATACTGCTGGGTGATTCTCAAGGAGACTTGAGTATGGCAGATGGAGTAGCAAATGTTGAGCACATTCTTAAGATTGGCTATCTCAATGATAAAGTAAGTAGCCTTACATAGCCTTGTAAGCTTTGAATGAAACACTGGGAGTTAGAAACAAGTTTGTTATAATATGGTTCAGATATCAAGTGTTTAGCCTATGTTTGGGTTGAAATTTCAAACATTTTTCATGGATTTTTTTCTAACCCATAGGCTCAGAGCCACAACTATATGTTGCCTTGGTTTTTGAACAGAACTACTTCCAAACAGGTGTCTCCTAGAGAAGTAAAATTCAGAGGCTATAAAAATTAATTCTCTTAAATTTCTGTGGCTCCTTCTCCTTTCAGTACTGAATTGATAATTGAGAAAAATTATAATCTCACATAACAACAAATCCAGATAGTCTCTCCTCTTTCTTTTTTATTTTTTGGGGGTTTTAAGTGACACTTAACTGGTTATTTGCTAAGTTATAATGAACATCTGTTTGCATTGAAGAGGGAGAAAACTTCAGTTTTATATTTCTCCCTGCCCTTCCAGACATAGTTCTTCTCTCAGTGTCTCTATGTGTGAGATCCTGGAATAAACATAAAGTATTACATTACTTTAGGTCAGGCCACTCCTACTCTGTCCTCCTGTGGAATTCACTTGTAGAAGTGATACATTATTTGCATGGCTTATTCCCAAAATTTGGTGGAAAGATTTGGCAATATTTTAATGACAAAAATGCTTTCAATAAGTAGTTCTATAACTAAGGGGGTCTTTCTCTTCATCCCTTCTGCAATTAGGTAGATGAGCTTTTGGAAAAATACATGGACTCTTATGATATTGTCTTGGTGAAGGATGAATCCCTGGAAGTTGCCAACTCCATTCTACAGAAAATCCTGTAAATTGCAGTCTCAAGTCACTCCATTCCTTCCAGGAGACAACTGGACAGAAGAGCACACATGTGCTACTATCTTATGTGTTATTACTCATTTATGGAACTGTTTGATTTAATTTAAAACCTTTATCTTCATTTTGGTATTATGGAATATATATGGTATCAATTGTCAACTACAAGTTCCTTTTACTGCTGTTACATTGTTCTTTATTGTCTCACACTCCTGTTATAACAAGATCTAAATTGGATTTATAGATGTGATAAATTGCTGCTGATGGGATACTGTGGTTCACTGTCCTTTTTAATCAGGCATTTCAGAACAGCATTTTAGAAAACGTGGCTATTTTGTAAAATGGGAGGTGTAAATGCTCTGTAAAGAGAGTGTGCGTTTGTTGCCTTTTCAAAGACATTTCAGTCTCAGCTGTAATTTGAAGGATCTTACTGATATGCTACATAGTTTCACTCAAGTTTTTCATACATTTTTTTCAGTAAAAATGCTTTTATTTACCAAATTCAGGCAGTGTTTCTTTTTCATATTTTTGCACCATTGCAAGACATTCTCTATCCTTACTGTTTCTTTATCCTCTGTGAAATGGGAAGAATGTCTTAAGTTAGTGTGTCTGAGATAAAATTTCTCATCTTTGTAACCATAGATAGTTTCACAAGTGATAGTCCACAGCCTGCCTGCAATGAGCAGGGGCATCCTCAACTAGACCAGGCTGCTCAGAGCCCCCTTCAACCTGACCTTGGATATTTCCAGGGGTGGGGCATCTACCACCTCTCTGGGCAACCTGTGCCAGTTTCACCACCCTCACCACAAAAAAATTCTTCAGAAGGTATTTCCCCTGTACTGAGAACGACAGCACCTCTCAGCATTTTGTACAGAGTGATACAGCCTAATACAGTCACAATTTCAGAAGCTTGCTCAGATATGTTGCACCATAAGTTAAAGATGATGTTGTGACCCTGCTCCTGTGAGGTCTCAGCTGTACTAAATCTATTCATTAATAAAAGAGAGCAAATCATACAACTGCCCTAATGTGCAATATAATCATTGTTCCCCTTTGCATTCTTTTCTACAGAGCAGCAACTGTGCCAGCTTCCGTTCCCTGAGGAATTGTAATGAAAATTGAGAGAGCTTAGATCTGCATTCTCTTCCACCAGAATTAATACACATGTCAAGAAACGGCCTCTTTCCTTACAGCCTGTGGTCTGTTATTAAAATTGTGACTTGGTATCACCAGACACATTTTTTCCAAATCAGCAGCTTTACATCTGTTATTAGCCCTGCTAGAATTTTCCCAAGAAGGGAAGAGAGAGGATAGTTTCCATACCCCACCTCTGCATCCTCTGCACTAAAATTAATCATCCCAGTATTTTGAATGCCGGGCAGAGGCTCAGTGCACAATCTGAGGTAGTGTGAGCATCCTTTCACAAATCACACAGCACATGCTATGCCATCAGGGAACTGCTGAGCCTAGGGATCTTTCTGAAATTCCAGCTTGCATCTGAACAGGCAGAGTGTTTGAGGGATGATGTCCTCTTTGTACAAAACCTACAGTCATGCAATTCCTTAGGCCTATCACAGGGGCAGCCAGGAGGCCAGAGGTGGGAGTCTTGAGGTGAAAACCAGTAGGACAACCAAGGTGAGGATCTTGAGGATAGTGCCTTGGCGGCCTTCCATTCCAGAGGCATGACTCAGGCAAACTGGAAGAGCTGAAAGCACCCTAGCAGGGACAGGAGGAGATGGGAGCAACAGCTGCTAAGAGCCTGTCAGCCAAAGCCAAAAGATGGGGAGGGCTTGAAGGCAGCAGTGACAGCTGCTGAGTCAGCGGTCACAGGGACTGGGTGTGAAGTTTGGCCTAGTCCCTGTGGCCTCTCTCCCTGTCTCCTCCATTTTCCTGAGGTTCGGAAGGAGGGCAGGATTGTCATGGCAAAACAGAGAGGGAGCAGCCTTCCTATAGCCTTCCTTGTGCCTGCACTGCAGCTTCCGCACAGTGGGCAGGATAAGCAGGGCTATGCTACATGTGATTCCTCACAGGCATCGGCATGAGTTGCCCACCCAGTGACTTGGTCTGCACCACCCAGGCACAAGGCTTTGGGGAATGCTGCAGCATTTCCAGGGGAGCTCAGCAGACGCAATTTCTTTAACAGTTTACATTTAGGGTTTTAGGCACATTCAGAGCTTACATTAGCTGGGCTAATGTTACGGTTTTGGGAGGGGGGGAGTAAGGTTAGTGAATCTTGGGTTTAGAGCTTTTTTAATGTGCAATCATGCTGGCTCTTTTGTCATAGCTGCCAAACAAAAGTCCAAAAGGCAAAGGCCTTCTGAAAAACATCAGTGTTTGGATGCACTGCTTACTCAACCAACCTCTAGTTGCAAGAGTCTAATTACCAGGCATTACTCCCAAAGTTTACACTGGGACAAAGTTTTCCATTTGCAGGCAGTTTATCTTTGGAATACAGATAAGAGCTTAAATTTAGAGAATGTGAAGTGTAGCTGATAGTCACAGCTTCACAGCACAAGATGTGTCAGCAACACTCTCTGGCATTCTGACTACAAGTGTAATGGATTTCCCTGGTTATCCTAGCACCAGTGAAAAGGAGGGGGCAGTTCTGGCCTCTCTGGTGTTTCTGAGGAGGGAAAAGTGTCCCATGTTTTCATCGAATTTGCCTCAGGATATACATAAACTCATTGATCCTCTCTCCAGAAGTTTTCTTCAGCCTCACTCAGCAGGTGAGCAAGCCATCACTCTTCAGGATGATTAAGATCTAGTTCAACCCACAATTAAAAAAAAAAAAAAAACCACAAAAAAAACCCTTACAAATAAACATATAGAAGAGCACATGCAGAGCAATACAGAAAAGGACTAGGAAGCATCTTTGAAAACAGTTACCAAAACATATCTCAAACTACATCTTAATCTGTGTTACAGAAACAATTATTCAGCCTCCCTAGAACCCACCCGTATCAGAAGGAAATGAGATAGTTTTCCAACTACATGGACATGTAAAACGGGAAGAGGATTTCAGATGAAACCACTGTCTTTCAAGTATTATGTAAGGAAGAGTTTCCAATCTCACCTCCAAGCAGGTAGACAATGTTCAGTCCACAATGACAATCATTTAAAGGATTCTTGCCCTTCCATGAAGATGCAGGTAAATTAAGATGTCCAGCACACTTTTCTCCTATCATTAATTCCTGTTAGTTTCAGAAGCTGTGTTAAGGATCCGCTAGAGCAGTAAACCTTTGCTAGGACTTGAAAGCAATTAAGCCACATTGCAGTTACTTGATAGAACCCCATTGCTGTACAAGGCATATCTCCATGCCACATAATTTACTTCCTGAAATGCCATTCATACAAATTGATAGACAAAACAGGTATTTATGCAATCAACCTGAACCAGGAGGTCAGATTTTAAAAATTTGCATTGTGCTGTACAGATTATCATTGTCTGTTCATCGTCTCACATCCCACTGCCAACCATAACTCTTGCTAACATAATACTTCAGAGGAGACACAATATGCATGCTTAAATATCCTCCTCCACTTTATCAAAATCCCATTGTTTTATCACTAGACTGTCAGCTAGAAATTAGAATTTGTATTAGCAGTTGCCTCTCCAAAACCATGAAGAAAATTAACTGCAAACAAAATTAACTCTACAGCTACAGGTTGTCATCCTTTTCCAGCCAGTCTAATTCTTGCACTTGCTATCGAGATTCTCCTTTCAGTTTTAAGAAAGAAATACTGTGAGTATTTCTCAGACAATTTCTAAATAGAATTTCTAACCAGAAACATTTTGCAAGCCTAAAAATTAAATTATTATTTAGTATGGAAAGAAAGATATGCATTTCCCAGAGTATTTTCCCATAGCCAAAAGAGTATATCTCTAAAGCTAAAAGAAAGGAATAAAAAAAATTAAGTGAATTTGTTACTCTTTTTTTTTTTTCCTCTACTCACAATATCTGTTCTGTCTGTGGTACATGTCCAAGGTCAAGTATTTGGGACCTTTATTTAGCTGAAAATGAATCCTCCTCTTAGCGGGTGTTGCAGCCAGCTCAAATGTCCTCTCACTGTCAAGCAAACACTGATAAGTGCTGAACTGAGCTAAAAACTTGCACCCCGTACTAGCTAAATATGTAATTCTTAAGTTTAAAGGAAAATACAAAATTTTTTTTTTTCACAAAGAAAAAGATAATACTCAATTCAACAACTGATTCAAATTCTGATTTAACTATAATATCTGTTATACTTGGACCAGATGGAGTTACACAGCAGAAAGTATTGCTATCAAATTAGGACACAAAAATCATACAGAAATAAAAACATTCATAAATACCTGGGTTTTTCCGGGTATGCAACCATGTTTCTTTTCCACTGAGCCCCGGACAATTCAGTCACCAATTGCCAGCCCTGGCTGCCAGCAACTTCCTTTCCTAACAACAGTCAGCTGCCAGCTCTGAGAATAGCACCTGCCTGTTCCATTAGAGGAGTAGAAACAGCCTGAGTTCTGGAGAGCCCCTCGTTAGCTGAGCCCAGTTACATCTGGTTCTTAATGAACCTTGAGAGTTATCTATTTTTATAAAGTAATCTCAGCTGGTAAAAAAACTATCTAGATACTAATTCTAAAAATAAATCCAAAATAGATTCTATAGATGATTCTAAATAGCAGGAGATAGTAGATACCAATAGATAAATTCTGTATAGGCAAATTCTAAATGCTAACAATGAAACACTAATAAATAAATGAATTCTAAATAGCTAGATTAATTCTAAATAGCTACTTTCTCCTTTAAAAAAATATTTTTGACATAGAAAATTATCTCCTTATAGCCATATTCCTCACAGGTCACCTTCTCTAATAGGATGGTGACTTGAAAGGATTTATTTATCACTGGAGCTGGGTTGCAGGGGCTGTGCTGAGCTCTCCCAGTCCACACCAGCACAATTTCACTTCCCAGCCAGCTCCCCCCATCCGCAGGCTCTGTCTTGGTGAACAGGCAAGGCAGACTGTCCTCACTTTTAGGGGCTGCCACACACCCTGAGAAGCAACAGCTGCAAGATGCAACCTAACTGCAACCCTTTGCTGAGGAAGGTGGCCCCAAGCCAAGCCTTCAAGCTTCCTTCAAGCCCCAAGCCTTCCTTCAAGGGAGAAGCTGATAGCTGCCAAGAGAAAGGAAAAGAACTGGGTGTGTATGTGATCAGAAATTCTGTATTTTAAGCAGTTTAGCCTAATACAGCCAGACAGACCTAACCTCTGTTGCCTTTGTCCAGGCAATGCCCCATATAAACATCATTATTTTATAGCAAACTTTTCCATGTATAATCTGATTTTCCCCAAAACTGCATTCTTATTCCCAAAATGGCAATGTGGAGGCTTGGAGGGATGAGGTGAGGGGGCAACAAAAACTTCCTCTTGAAGGAAAAACATCTTTAGAAGGATCATGAGCTGTGTTTGCCAAGTCCTAAGGAGCAATGGCATGAGAATTTAAGATGTACTTACCCTAGCCAGAGGCACTGGTAAAGTCACCTCTGCTAACCCATCACTGACAAGCACTTCCAAAAAAATCCAGCACAGCAATTTTTGGGATCACAAATTGATGGCAGTTCAGTGCTGCTCTTTCTCCTGCATCTGCCCTGGAGGACAACTCTGTTATCCTGGTTTACCAAAACTCTTCAGCCCACCTCCTGAGATCCATCTGGAACGTTCCTCCACACAGAAACACTGGATTCATTCACTAAGATTTTCTCAGACAAAACAATTCAGGATATCACAGAATGGTTTGGGTTGGAAGGGACCTTAAAGATCATTGAGTTCCATCCCCCCAAAAGGAGTCGGGAGATCCACAAGACAGACTTGGTCTTTGGGGGGGTGCATATGAGAACAGAGTAAGGAGTTGTTTCCGCATTGAATTCTGCTTCTGGCAGTACTCCAATCACAACTTGCTTCCCACTCCTTCTCTCAGCTTTGTCAGCACACAGAAGGGACTGCATCTGAACCACAGCAAAAAGTGAGCAACCTGCTTCCAAGTAAAGCAAAAGGGAAAAACAGTCTGCTGAGAGAGCTGCTTTCACAAGATGTTAAAGAGCCATTCTGGACCCAAACTTTGGAATGGAAGTGCCTGTCCCTGATATCCACAACTTCTACATTTTGGTATAAAATCATCTGTTATCACCGTTTAAAATATTTTTCCTGAACATTAATGGCAGTACTGAACATATTCAGGGTATGCCTGCTGTGTATAAGAGAAGAAACTGCAGAGGAAGGGTATTTGCTTCAACTCATGGTCCCAACCCATCAAAACTCCAGGAAAAAAAAATTACTTTAAAAGTAATAGTCAATCAACATTTTATTTGACAAAAAGATCAGTTATCCAACATTTAATGGTATCAAACTCAAAAAAAATTTCACTGTACTTTTTGTAAGAACTGCATTAAAAACCAATACAAAATGTTTTCATCCAACTGAAATACCAATTTTTAGAAAGAGCGTCTCATCCCACATGTACAGATCAAGGAAAGCAAGAAAATAGACACAAAGCTTATAATGGAAACACAACTCCCTTCCCACTCCTCTTTGCCAGTGTCTCACTCTCTGTGTTTGTGCTCTTCGCGCGCTGTGTACGGAGGGGGATCCCACGGCCTTCCAGAAGATGGGTCTGTTCCGTGCACTCAGTACTGAGCAGCTCTGCTGCATTTGTCGAGCCAACAGGTGACTGCCTCAAGTCACAGAATCTGAGCAGCACTCCCAGGGCTGACTTTGTGTTGAGGGCTGGGCCAGAACGTTAGCACACACAAACAGATGGGCCTGTTTCTTGATTCTATCACTGTCTGTCTGTTTGCTTGCCATTGCAGACTGCTCTGCTGCTTAAACTCTAGGTACTTACTCCTCAATCTATTATTCCCAAAATAGGAGACAGAAGCCCAACACAAAATCAACTGTGTCCAGTATTTATGACAGCATTTGGACCCTGTATTTAACGTCTAACAAAACTATAAATAAGGTTGCAACTAGGAAGGTTTTGTAATGACTGATGGGAACACTGGCCAGCAAGAGTCAAGGTTACTAATTCAGCACAGTACAGATGGTAGGAAATTTTTATTCCGTGAGGTAAAAACCCAACACACACAGAGTATCAATTCTAGGTCTGTTTAATTTAAGTCACAGCTTATATAAACTTTGCAATGGCACAGCCATGTTCTGCAATTTGTAAATCAGATTTTCTGCTGGCAAAAATCCATGTGAGTTTTTTCAGTTACTGGGCAGAGTGCTCATGCCTTCTGAAAGGAACTGGGATCAACAGCAGACAACTTTTACCGGTTATTGTTACGGGGACTATTTTGGCTCACTTTCCTACACAAATATTTCTGATACAGAATGTTTTTTTTAAACTCTTTTAAAAGCACTTGGTAGGTTTTCTCTCTGCCATCCCCCCAACTGACCGTGTATTGTTCAATGAGAACTTTGGATCTTCAGCACAAAAGCAGACCCCACATACACATGTGGTTCACGGCACCACATACAGCAGGACACTCCTTACCTGTCTATACATCCCACCTTGAGGCACTTAACACTTTTTTCAGATATACCTAACAATTCCAACTGAAAGTCTCATCCTATTTTAACAGCCTAACCACACCCAGGCAGAGGCAGACACAGGCTATCCGAGGGCTATCTTCCAGAACCATGCTTTGCCAAAACTCCTTCTGGTACACGTTTGAACAGTAGGTCAGTTCAGGATTCTTGGGTTTTTTCCTTATCTTTACAGTTCATCGTGCTCCTCTTTGGTTTCCTGATCTTTCAACTTGAATTCTTCAGCAGTAACTTTACCATTTCCATCCCGGTCTTGATTGGTGAACATATTTTTAACAATCTTTTCAAAATCAAAGCCAGGAGCTAATTTTCCTTTGCCAGTATCAACTTGAGTTTGGATGTACTCTGAAAACTAAGAGGGGGGAAAGGAGAAGAAAACAGTTCACAGTGAAAAAGGCATTTGAAAATTAAGAGTATCCAGCATTTTATTACTTATTAAGTGTACATAGGACACTGTTACTACCCTATAGAGTTTACCACCCAAACTGGACTAATTAGAACAGACACATGAAGTTAAATCACTCTTTGTGGAGCTCAGCAGTAATTTCCTCACTCATTCCAGTGGGTTTTGGACCCATAACAAGAAAACTCCTTTTTCATAATTTAGCAGGAAGATGGGTTGGACAGCTGATCATAGGAACAGTTCTGTACAGGTGGAGGGCAGGAAATTTACATGGTGATACATGAACTTCACACTGTAAAACAGAAACCCACCTGCATCTTAGAGGGAGCAAGAATGATTGCTGATGTAGCCTCACCCTACCTCTTTCTCTAATGCAGCAAAAGCTTTTTTCTTCTCTGCAAGGACAGACATGGAGGTAAATATAAGAGAGAAGATGGAGATGGAAGGAAAACAAAGAGGTGAAAGAGAGTGCTAGGAAAAGGGAAAACAAGAATTCAGTTTTACCATATTAGGTTTTTAAATCCTCAAATGCATTTCATGCTGTTCCACAGGGCCACAGCCTGCTCTGTGAGCACTGCAGGCAAAACCACTCCAGGGAGAAAAGAAGGGACAAAGAAGAAGGGACAAAACAGAAGGATAGAGAAAGGTGACAAAGACGACTTCAGAAGAAAATTTAAAAAAAAACAGAATTTGAGTTAAAAGGCAGAGGAAAATCTCGCAAAGGTTTATGTTATCAGAGGTGGTGGCAAAAGCAAGTGACTTTCAACTGGGGCACCCAATTACATTTTCAAAATACAGATTTTAAAAGCAAGCAAGAGGCAGAACTTGACTGCACAGCACACAATCCACATGTGTAAGGAGTAGCCACTAGCACTGCCAGGCTGCAGAAGAGATTAGGTTCCTGGATGCACTGCTGCAGGCTCGGCTTTGACTCAAGAATTCACCACAAACTGCCAATTAACACTGAGACAGACACCAAGAAGGCTGATAGAGAAAGGAATGCTGGAAACCAACTCTGCCTCTTACACTTATGTACTAAGGATTTGTTGCTGACCAAGGAAACCACAACAGTAAATTATGTTATGCAGTGTGGCCATTCTTACAGTCCTTTTTTCTTTTTTCTTTAACTCTAAAGCTGAATAGCCATATTTTAGCTGATGCCCTGCCTTCCTGTTGCCTTGATGACAAACACCATAGCAGAAGAAAAAAAGAAAGTGAGGAAAGACTCCATACTTCAAGATTGGCATTGATGGTGGTAGAAGAAAACCATTGCAGGTGTCATCATCTTAGCTTACCTCCTCCAAAAGAACCTCTCCATCATGATTCTGGTCTATTTCTTCAAAAAGGTTGGGAGACACTTCCCCATTCCATACAAACATGTATCCTTCAGGCAAGCCAGACACCAATTCCAGCAGTTCGATGTCAAAAACTAATACAGCACTACCAGGCACTTCTCCTTCTGTCACAACAAATGGCAAATGACATTTATCCTCACTTACATTGAAGGGGATATTTCCTTTTAATCCACAACTAAATTTATCTTCCTGCTCCAAAAGGCACTTTTCTAGTGTGGTCTCTAGCCCATCAAATCTTCCTGATCACCAAGGGTGATCGTAAAGGGAACCTTTCATAATAAAACTTGAGGCACAGAAGCTATGGATGCCCTAGGGAGGGTTTAGGGCCAGGTTGAGACGGGGCCCTGAGCAACCTGTTCTAGTGGAAGGTGTCTGCCCATGGCAGGGGTTGGAATTAGCTGATCTTTAAGGCCCCTTCCAATCCAGACCATTCTGTAATTCCATGATTCTAACTGCATCCATTTTTTCACTTTTAAAAACTAAACTTGTGCGAATAATCCATTTTCTTTTATCTTGCTGATACACTGTGTATCAGCGTACTTCTGTGAGGCTCAACACTGTTGTAACAGCTTGGGATATTACCTCAGGGAAACCATGGAAGGAGTTTAATTTAGTCTTGAAAAAGATACATAAATGTCACCTCTAATCTGTTTGCAAGAGACTGCAAACAAGCAATTTTTTCTGATAGCTGGGTATATACTAACACAATAACAAATCATGCAACGTTTCAGAACATGTATCAAATGTAACCTGAACAATGGCAAATCCTTATGACAGGTATTTTACACAAGACTTTTCATGTTATGAGGAAATTTTTAACTTATTATGTAGAGCTATGCAATTACCTATAATGTATAACAGAGAAAATCTTGTATAAAACAATGCATATATATAATACTCCTAATTTTTCACAGAAGACAAATACAAGTGGAAATGTATTCTTATCTCTTAATGCAAATTAATTCTCCATTAAGCTTGGCATGTGATGCCTGACAGTCTTTATAAACTACAAACTGTTCTGGAGCTATTCAAAGAACACAGCAAGTTATGTTACTGTTTCCACACACATCAGAATTTGGTGATCTTGGTGATCTTGTGACAGACTCCTTTCCCTCAAATCTTTTAAGCAGGAAGACCAGAAACAACATACCTGGACATCAAAGTTCTTGTCACTTCTGTATCATTCTTTTTATTACTGCTGTCCATGTCATTAAAAATTGATAATCCTTAATGCCCTAAAGCTGCCTTTAAATGTATTTGTGTTGGAGTTTTAACAGCACCAATACACTGTTTAACTTTTTACACTTAGTTTATATATCTTCTGAATTTCCTAACATATTAGTGCTGACCAGTCCCCTAAGAGCTCTGTTTCCTGAATAACACATCCCATGTCCAAACACAAGCACCCAACTCCCTGTCATGGAAAACAGTGTTTGCATCACTCTGCAACACCAGACTGCCTGGAGCTTTCTCTTCTGACAAAGCAACATTACTGGGGGCGTGGTGTTCCCTTTTGTACTGTGATGGTCTCTCTATTGGCCAGAGCAACAGCATGACTTGAAATGCAACAGAGACAGCATGTTCATTCCACTGGGGAGCAGGGAGGAGGGGGAGTGTCTAAAAGAATGACATGAAAAACCTTTAAAAAATCCATTCAAGCAGCTAATAAAACATGCATGCCTGTGTTTCAGTCAATCTAGAGATGCTAAGTGGATGTGCACTCACCAACTCCATCTTCTCCATAACCAAGGTGAGGTGGGATAATGACTGTCCGTCGTTCCCCAACACACATGTCCTGAAGACCCATGTCCATCCCCAACACCACCTGACCAGATCCCAGAACTATGTTGTAGGTCTTGCCAAGGCTGTGTCTGGAAAGGAAGGGGAAAATGAAAAAAAAAAAAAATCAACAAAAAAGAGAAAATTTCTGTTGTTCAAAATTACCACAGAAGTAGCAGCTTCTAGTAGTGTCCTGCCATTGCCAAAAATGAACTTAATACCCAATGCTTTGTTCTACCAAACAGTTACCTGAAGTTTTTCTCAAGTTACAGCCAGCACTAAACAGACAAGTCTCTGCTGCTGACATCATCTGGCACGAAAATTATAGGCTTCTTGAATGAAATCAAATTAAAATCATTAATTGTGCCAATTACAACCCCAAGGTACTTTATCTTGAAATAAGAGCTTTTGCCTTTCACATATTTTTAACTGTTGTAATTGGACTTTTCAGCAGATGTAAAAATTCCAGATGTCCATTCATCCCAAGACCACCAACTCCATATAGGGATCTGAGTGCATTCTCATGGATCAGCCATCTCTTTAATGAAATCAGTCACTACAATGTAGTAGTTATTAAAATTAACAGCTACTACTACTACTGCTATTTAACCATATTAAATTTTGAATTATACCTTGCTGCCTGTGGCTTATGTCTAAAAGTAGAAAATATCACCAGTTAAAAGCCTAATAATATATAAGCCAAAATATATACTGTGATTCTAAAGGCAGAGTATGCAGCATTAAGGCTCTTTATTCTGCTGGTTGCCTTTCTTTGGTTATTTGGCTTGGCTGTGCCTCTGCAGAACATGCTTGTACAACAGAGTATTATTTGGAAAGAAAACAATTCAGTGGCTAAGAGGTCATCCTTAAAATTAGGAGCACATGATTCATGCTCTTTGGTTCTCTAAAAACTGCTTTGAGTAAGACGGTCTCGGCATCCCTTGGTTCCTGCTAGAAAAATGGAAATTGAGCAATCCTGACATATAAACAGTGTTTTGAATCCAAACACATTACTTGTATACATCCTTGCCTACAGCATTGCACCATGTGCTCCAAATTAAGGCAGCTTTTCAGCTCTGCAAGCTATTGTGTACACTGCAAAACCTATGAGCTGCTTCCTGTGTTAATTATAGCCTGGTTAAAAATAGCTTTTCCCAACTTCCCTTCCAAAAAATAAAATATTGTTTGGATGACTTGCACTATCCAAAACATTAAAGCAAAAAAGGGAAGCTAACAGAAATACTCTTGTAGTTCTGTGCCAGGCTCACTTCAGTGCAACAGGAGACAGACTGGAGCAATCTTTTGCTTCCCTCATAGATCTACTGCCAAGAGAGAGGAGGAAGAGGCATGTTATCCTCACAGTTACAACCAAGCCCTCTGATAGTTTCTCCATGCTGACACTTAAAGCCACACTGCAATACAGGAGCAGCAAGGTGTGCTACAGCCATGACAGGTGACCTTTTACCATAAACCTCACTCCAGGTATCTTTAACAAGACCACAAAGAGGAGCCCTACCAGACCTCTCTCAGGAGCACTGAATCAGTACAGAGCATAAATTCTGCCCAAGAAACTGAATAAACCTGGACAGTTCATTCATGATGAGACCTGTGTTGCCCTGGCATGACTAGACCAGACACTTGGACTGGCCCACTTAAACAGAATGCCATGCAACAATTTTCATCACTCCACACATACTGCTTACATTCTCCTCCAACACACTCCTACATCCCTTTTGTTCTTGGTTCTCTCATTATGTTATGATAGATTGTCTTTAAATTCTCCTCCTCCTGTGTACCTTTGGCATGCAGCCATAAAGAGAAAAATACATTCCACATAAATGCTCAGTAAAAATAATAATAATAATAATAATAATAATAATAATAATAATAATAATAATAATAATAATAATAATAATAATAATA
>VZUI01036031.1:0-50544 GCA_013401135.1 Cettia cetti | reverse complement strand
AAGGAAGGAAGGAAGGAAGGAAGGAAGGAAGGAAGGAAGGAAGGAAGGAAGGAAGGAAGGAAGGAAGGAAGGAAGGAACTGCTGGTGTCAGGAGTTATCCGATCCAACTCTCTTCTTCTAATGGGTTACTGACAACAGTAATTTGTTCCATGGAAGAAAGTGCTTCTACTTTTTCTGTGTGATGGCCTGTGGCTTGATCCTTTGGAAGGCCATGCATGCAGACTGTCAGATTTCCTGTGATTTATGACTCTAAAAAGGCTAGCTCTGCATGACCTGGTTGACAATTTGACAAGAACAGGAAGTTCTGGAAATAATTAGTCAGTGAGATAAAGGGTGTAGCAATTATAATTAATAACAATGTTGTGTCCTTCTTTAAATATTGCACTCATCAGACTCTTCAAGTGCAGAATATATCCTAATTAATAATATCTCATACACACTCACCTTCCCACATGAGGTGATAATTATTGTCCCATTGCAAAGAATTGACCTGAGATATTGAGAAGTGAAGACTCATGTCATCAGTAGGTGTCTAACAGATGGTGACAAAGTTTTGCAAAGGTGCTGAGGGCCCATTTTGTTACCTTTAGGACAAGGGAACAGATTTAGCAGGCAAATGTCAAGCTGTGAACACACCCTGGGCAGTGGTTACATTGTCAAGTCTTCAAGATGTGGGATATTTTCCTTGATCATGCTTGTAAGCACATCACTAATTACATAAGAGTCCCAGCTCTCAGGCTACTTACAAAATCAGAGAATGACAGAATGACAAAAACACAGAACGCATGAGGTTGGAAGGGACTGCAGTGTGTCATCTGGTCCAGCCTCCCTGCTCAGGCAAGGCCACACTAGAACACATGGCACAGGATTGTGTCCTCATGTTCAGGTGGAACTTCTTGTGTTCCATTTTATGCCTGTTGCCTCTCATCCTGTTGCTTGGCCACTGAGAAGAGCCTGGCTCCATCCTCTTGACACCTCCCTTCAGATACTCACAGATATTGATGAGGCCCCCTCTCAGTCATCTCTGCTCAAGGCTGAACAGGCCCAGCTCTCTCAGCCTTTCCATGTGAGAGAGATGCTCCTGTCCCTCATCAGCTTTCTCACCATCCACTGGACTCACTCCAGGAGCTCCATGTCTCTCTTTTCCTGAGGAGCCAAGATTCAGACACAGCACTCTGGACAAGGCCTCACTACCTCTCAGTAGAGGAGAAGGATCACCTCCCTCGACCTTGTAAAAGTCTTCCTTCCAATATGCCTTCATCCCGGTCTCCTGTGTCAGAGGTTCTGGAAGGCTGGTCTAGTCAGTGAAGACATACAAATAATCATTCAGTAACTCTGCATTCCCTGCATCCACTGTCTGCAAGGAGTGTGGTACCCATTCCTTGCAGATGCAGAGCAAAGCCTGAAAAGATGCAGTCAGGGAAGAGTAAAGGCCAGAAGTGTTCTACTGTTCATAGTAACCTAGAGACTTCAAATGTTGATAAAAGGATTTTTAGCCTGTGAGGGCTGTGGCATTTAACTCTTTAACTGGAACTGGTTTAGATACCACACTCAATGTGAATTAAGGTCACTGATTTTTTACTAATGTGTTTCAAAGCTTTGACTATAATTTCTTTTAGCAGTTGCAAGCATCAATCATTTGCATATGTACTAGTTGCAGCAGTATCTGTGTCCTCAGTTTAGACTTACAAAATGTTGGTTAGAACAAAAACCTTGGCCTTTTAAGGACTTCAGGTAATTTCTCGTTTAAAAAGAGGTGCTTTATATTTTTCTGTGAGCCACTGCTTCAACCTGTGCTTTAAAAATTGCTACCAACACACAGAATTTCCAGCAATATTTGCATAATGTTTTTAAACTATTGAGATCTATATATTGGCCACTAAGAGTTTGTTAACTGTTTGTAATGCAGGGAATACAACACTAAGTGTGAGTCATTACAGAGATGAAAATTGAAGTCTGAAATCCTTCCTGGAAAAAGTGAACAGGTGACTGGATTCAGAAAGCAGGTGACCTCTTCCAGACCTGTGTTCTTGTGAAGATCCAGATTGCTGTGATGAGGATGGCTGAAAAATGCCCTCTGCTTCTTTAGAACAACATTAGTTGTCAATACAATTTATACCATTTTGCTGTGCTTCTTTCCCTTTGCTTGGGAGGTGAGTGAATTTCATATTGAGTAATTGGGGGACTGCTTGCAATTCAGAAAGCATCTTGGAATTCAGGCTACAGAAGTTCTGTTTCCTGTCACTGTTAATAATTCCACTCCCTGCTGAGACCAGATACAGTCCATGACACATAAAGGTGCAGGGGAAACTTGACGGCCTCTTGAAAAAAGTTTTCTCTACAACAAGAACTTGATGAGTTGTCTGTATATCCCCCCCCCCCTCATCCTCCCAGCACTGAGAAAAGCAGCCTGTAATTTTTACCCCATTAGGAGTTATTGGTGGCAAGAAGATAGTAGAAGGAATTGAACCATCATTATATATTGCTGACCAATGTCTTCTTCAAGCAAGATTCCTTTGAAATCTCACCAGGAGAGAGTGATGTGCCCTGTACTTTCTCAAATCTGACAAAGGACAGCTAGAGAGCTCTCCATGACACCAAAGGATATATTGAGCAGGACAAAACTGATGTCCTTTGATAGATCAAGAAGACATATTTGTCCTGAAAAGCTTTTGCAATAAAATTTGGTTGCAGCTGAATTATCTTTGACAAAATTTCCACATGACTTGAGAAAATACTACATTTTCTTTAAATCACTCTACTTTTCTTCTGCTTTAAATATTTTTTGTTGTTGTTGTCATTGTTCAGGAAAATAAAATGAGGAGAAAAGGAATACCAATTTTTAAAAATATTTTTCACCTCCATGATGCTTATAAATCTTCCTTCCCAAGGAACAGGTCAGACTAATCAGATATTTTAAAGCCACCATGGAAGAATTCCGAAGCAAGACAGAAGACCTGCCATAAAGAGTTGATATAATATTTCTACTGAGGTAGGAACTCATCTTTATATGTGGATTAAGAGAAATACTTATTAAGCACACTCAGTAAAAATCAGTTGGATTCTTTATGATAATCTTTTTTCACAACTGGATTGTGTCAAAACCTGAAATCATTTTATACAACTAAGGAATAAGACCCTTTGGGATTATATCTCTACTTTTAGAAGATCATTTTACAATGGAATGCTTGCTTCTGCGTTTATTTGCTTTTAAAATGGGGTTCAATATGCTGATTTATACAAAAGAAGTCCTCATCAGCCAATTATACCAAATTTGTTCTAAAATCTCATTGCATTTTATGATGAAAAAATCTCTAATCTAGTTGTAAACTCCCCTAACATGACAGTTAAATTTTGAATAAAATTACTTAGCAATTAATTTTATTCTTAATTCACAACATCACATAGATAGTATTTTTTAACCTCATTTCTCTGCTGATTCTCTATCAAACCCATTGCTAATAGAATCACAGAATAGTTTGGGTTGGAAGGGACCTTTAAAGGTCATCTAGTCCAACTCCCTTAGGACTCTGGGATCAATCCCATCAGCTCTCATAGATTTCAGTATGATCCAGTTCCTAAAATGGTTGTGAACCTGATCTTTTCCAGTGAGAGGGATTTTGCTCCCCCAGCCCTCATCTTGTGTTTCATCCACTCCAGAGGTGTCGGGAGAGAGGCTGCCAGTGAAGGCAAAGAGTTTGTTGAGTACCTCAGAATCCTTGTCTGTTGCTACCAGTTTGCCAGTTGCGTTCACCAGGAGAAATATGCCTTCTCTGACTTTTCCATCTCAGATACCTCTGGAAGCCCTTCTTAATATTCTTTGTGTCCCTTGGCAAACTCAGCTCCAGTTTCACCTTGGCTTCCTAACCTTATCCACACACAACTGAAATTCATCTTTCTATTCTTCCCAGTTTACCTGTCCTTGTTTCCACTGCCTGTGCATTTGCTTCCTGCCCTTTAATCTCACAGGCAGGTCTTGACTCCTCCATGCCAGTCTGTTCCCTTCCTTTGCTGGTTTCTTACACAAAAACAGGCAGCTCTTGTACTGTATGGAATGTATCCTTAAAAGTCTTCCAGATCTGTCCTGCTCCCTTGTCCTGAAGGGTAGTTACCCAGAGGATCTTACTGACTAACTCCTTGAACAGCTGATGTTTTGTTTTCCTAAAATTTGGATTAAACCCATCTTGCTTAGATCTCAATCTCATGATGGGATGAATTTCCTAAAAGGTGTTCAAGTGTCTCACTTCAGAGGCAGCACAGAGACTACCTTTTTGGTTTGGACCCCTGGAGTTTGAAGTAAGTGTCCTTTCTATGCCCGAAGTCAGATCAAATGAACCTGACCCATTTTTTCCATTTTCCCTATCCATTAGATCAATTAAGACATGTTATTCCATATTTCACTGTCTGCAGGCAGGGCAGCAAGCTCCTCTGCCCACCTATTCCTAAGGAAATTGCTGGTTTCCAGGACTACATACAAATGTTTTCTGCCTACAAAAAACAACATTGCCATTTGTACTTTGCTTCTTGTAGTCTCTTTTTTTCCTTTGGAATTGTTTTAATATTTGGGAGGAAGGGCAAAGAAAGAGGAAGACACAACCTGAAATAGAAGAATGACAGCAAGAATGTAATACTGCTACAAGCAAGGGATGAAGGGAAAGTTAATAAATTATTCCAAAGTGAAAAGGTTCACACACAGAGCCCTAACTCATGCTTCTGTTTACAGGCATCTCCCACAATGGTCTACAGTTGCCTTTTTGGAGTAAGTGCTGTTTCCTTCTGTAGATGAGCTGAAGCAGGATGCAGGTGAGAGTCCAGGAAATTCCAAAATTACTGTGGCAGGGAAAGAATGTAGCAAGAATGAAATTCTGCAAACCTAATAGTCTTCAGCTGGTTTTAACCCTGGATGCACTCACACATTGCAGCTGTACAAATTGCATAAACTACCAAAACTTAAAACACTTGCTGGAACCCTTCTTCCCCTCAGTTCCATGATACGAGGACTAATAGAAAAATGTTTTCATTTAGGTATAGGGATAATCCTTTTCCAGGCTTCAAAACCACTTGGCTTCTCCAGAGCATCTAGAGACAGAATGAACATTTCCTTCAGTCCTTTCTCCCCTGATTCATTCCTATTTTAAGCCAAATTAATTCAGGCTTAAAATAAAGAGGATAAGATTTCTTAAGGGCCAAAATGCAAACATCCTCAGAATAGAAAAATATGTCAAAGGGCTAAAGTATGGAAATACATCTACCAGGAACTTCATGGCTCTTCCTCCCAGGGCACAGACGTATTCCAAAGAAGAGGCAATTCTGTGCACTCTGTGAGCCATCTGACTGCAATTATCAAAAGCATATAAAACTGTAATAAAACCCAGTACTCCAGAAGGCCACTCCACAGTTCCTCCACAGTTCCTAAAAGCTGAGGACATGAACATGACAAATAATAATGCAGTGCACTACAGTTCTCCCTTGAGAAACAATAATCCATAAATGCCTCTGTATGTGGGAGTTCAAAATATATCCCTGCTGATGACAGGACTGTCATTGCCCTGAAGTACTGCATTTCTCCCTCTTTAAAAGGGTTAGCTGCCCTTTAAAGAACAAGAGGGGAAAGAATTAAGTTCAAGCATGATTAATAGTTCAGTGCAGTAGCCTATTAATGGATGAGTAATTGACTAATAATTGCACACCTTTCTATGTCTGCCCTTAAATTAAATCTTGCCACCTCAATCCATCAAGTTTGTTTACTGGAACATCTTGAAAAGTGAGCAGTTGTCTATATATGCCCATTTTCTAGCAGGGAAGAGGAGGGGAGCAGCACTTTTTGGCCTTTTAAAACATTAGCAGCTCTGGAGCATAAGTGATCATGTGTTGATATTCAAGTCCTCTTGTTTAAGAGAGACTGCAAGAGGATTTGATGATCTGATTCTACATGTCTGGCCATGTTGTAGTCACAGCTATCCTGGGAGGCTGACACCATTCCCCATCCCTCTGAGTACTTGTGGTGGAAGGTTTTGTAGGAAGCATTTTTGGCTGGTGGACATTTTCTGTGCAGTTACCCTCAAGTGACTATACTGTTAAAAATGGGAAATGTTCCCAAATTTCAGGTCTTTGCTTTCCCATAACATGGTGGCCCAGTGAACGGACTGGTGGCATGGTATAGGTGGGAAGGAATTGAGCTGACAAGGTGAGATCTGCAGTGTTTCTAGTTCAGCTGGCAAATTGCTGGGTTGCCCAGCTAAATCCATCCCAACTCCTGTGCCACTGCTGAAATTAGGGCCTAGATTAGGCAGTGCAGATATCACTCCAGGTTACATTGTACTGGGTCTGGTTCCATGAACTTGTAGCCCTGAGAGAAGAGACCTCCAAAATCCCTCCCCATCCCCTAGGAAAAGGGGATAACTAAGGATACAACTTCTGTGACTGAAAGGAATAATGCTGGATGAAAGGGAACCAACTGCCTGCACAGGAGCTGTAATGAATTGAAAAGTCAGGAGACACCTCAGGAGTGTTATTCACACCTCAGGGGTATCTGCTATTGTTTAGGAAGAGTGAGAGAGCAGGAATAATTACAATGCCAGTCATTGTATTATGTATGTCAGCCATTATTCAATGCCCGCTGAGTGCAGGGCACCTAAAGCAAGAAATGGATGTGCTATTGCTCAGTGTGTCCCTTTTGAGCATGGAGGCCCATCCTAGTGCAGCCTCCAGGTTATGTGGGGCACTTCCTCCAGTTAGAATTTAATTGCCTTAGAAAACAGCCAAGAATTTAATTTTTTTTTTCTGTAAGCGCATTAATCTTGTTTGTTGAAGTAATTTGATTTCCCCCCCTCTCTCAAAGAATACAAAATCTTCTCAGGGGCAGGAGGAAGCATGTGAAGGGGCAGAAACTAATTTTTGGTGGAAATTTATATACAGTGATTTCTTGATTGCTGATTGTTTGCTGTGACACTACAGTGTACCTGCAGCTGAATTTCTGAACTAGATGCACAAGGCCTACTGACCTTGGTAGGAATCTGCTAGGAGTGTGAAACAATAGCTGGAAATGCTGCAGTAATCCAAGCCAAAATTGAAATCTGGTTTTGCTTCAGGGTCTTAAAACTTACATTCTTTTGGAACCTTTAGGAGTTTTTCAGACTGTAGGCCTTGGCAGATTGTCAAAGGCAACTTGAGTTTTTTTCATAGTTTTGAAGTTTGTTCATTCAAATGAACTTCAAGAGAACAGGAAAAGGACTGACAGTGGCTGCATTGTGTTATTCCTTACGAGCATCCATAGCAAGAGTCAATAGCTACAGGATGAAGGATTCTTTTCACCCCATTTCCTGGGTTGTCCCTCTGCATCTGTTAGAGGTGATTTTTAAGCTTCAGTTTGCACATTTTTTAAGCCCATTGATTTATCCAGCCCCTTCGGACATAGCACACCAGACAACTTGGAAAACCATCAAACGTCATCCTGAAAAGTCTCAGTCATAATACCCCAGAGGAGAGGGCCACACAGAAATGAGATATGGCTGCTGGACAGTTCCAGGACAATTGGTATTCCCTAGGAGCACTGTCTGCTTTCTGTCACATCCACAATCAGAGCAGAGGGCTTCAGATGGGCTAAATTAATTAACAATCTCAGAAGTAAACTCTCCTGTTCATAGGGAGCAAAATATTCCTTCTTAGCTTCCACAGGTGATAAATTTCAGACTGATACTGGTACAACATCCAGACTTCACTGTGTAGCAAAGCATTAATTGTAGGTTTGGACACACCATTCTGGCTGGCTCCCAAGGACTCATGTCACAAACTTTGCGCCCTGTCTCTGGATGATATGATCCTTCCATATCAATTTGGCATAAAAATCCACGCTGAAACATGGGGATTTCTCAAAAGATAAAAAAATTGGAGTTTCCCTCTTCTCTAATGAATAATTATTTGCTGATCTAATTAAGCATTAAAATCCACAATGAGCTGGAAGAGATTGACATGTGTAACTAGCATAAAATATGGTATGATTTCCTGTCATTATGAATGGCAACTGCTGTTTGCAACTTGTCTAATCATAAAAGTCACCTTGTCTTTTTCACCTTATTTCCTCTGACCCCTTTTACTATGTTTGCACTTTTAGAAGCCTTTGAGAAGATGTTCTAATTTAAGTGTTTGATAATAACACAGGTTGTGAATCTGTGAGAAAATGATAGAACGACTGGTCAAACCCCTGCTGAAATCTACTATCAATAGCCCTCTTTAACATTAGCAGCCTTTGTGAGAAACCCCAATTACGGCAACATGAACTCAGTCCAATTAGCAATAAAGAACCAACACCATGTTGATTTGGACAAGCCTGTTAGGAATAAATGCTATTATTCAGAGCACAAGTAGAGACACCCTTAGCCCACCAGAAACCAACAAACACACTTAAAAAAGCTCAGCAGAGGCTGAGTTGTGTTGCTACAAGTAAAATGAAACCTCCAGCTTCAATTCAAAGAGTAAAGAGCATGACAGATAATTGCTGAACTTCTAAACAAAGATTTCAGCTGCCTCTCCCAGCAGTGAGCAACTGAAAAGCCAGCACGTAAAAACCTCATAAAGTTGCCTGGCCAAAAGTTTTCACACAGCTTTGTTAGAAAATAGTAGGATTGTTTCTGTGAATTTGATACACAGTTCACTACAAAAATAAATGCAGATTGTGCCTTTTGTTGGGCAGCTGTTGGTGGCAAAAAGGGTGGTGTTCAATGCCAGTTTTTGACAGATCTGAGCCTGAGAGCTCCGGGATACGATTTTGAACTAAAGCATACTATGTTAGTATAGTTGTAGGAGCAATAATTCTAGAAGAGATAGCATTTGGAATTGAAGATATTTGGGGGGGGTTTATTAAAAAGTAGGAAAATAATTAATTGGTGATGGGAGTCTGAGAAGGAGATACTGGTGGGAGAAGAATGTGGCAAGTTGTTGAAGAAGAGCTACAATCAGAAACTTGTAATGCTAGTGCAGTCTTTGCAGAATCTGTAGTTGGAATTTAATATATAAAGTAAATTCTACAGGACTTAAGAGTGTCCAAAGAATCTGAAGTAATGGGATACAAGATAAGAGTCTGCTAACTCATGTGGTTCAAAGCACAAACCACCCTGGCATTGATTGTGAGGATAGAAACTGAATGTATCTAGTAATGAAAAAAGTCTGCTGGATACTCAGAAAATCCTACTCGCATGGTAATTTCGCTAGGAAGAATTTCCAAGTCAGATTGCTAGTTGGACTCTGAATTGAAACACATGAAACATCTTTTAAGATGTTCCTTACCTTTTCTTTGATTCGAATTATTTCAACAGTATAAAACACTTAAATCTTCTCACACTTAAACCACAATGAAACACAATACATAGACTCCACCTGGGGGAGGAACAGGTTACAGTGAAATGAAAATAGCAATTCTCATACATTGAAGGGAAGAATTAGCTGAAGAACTAAGTCTGTTCTTAGAATGTTCCAACTTGCTGTCTTCTAAAAAGTTGAGTAAAATACTACTCTGTGTGTGCATATGTCTGCATGTCTGAATATGTATGGGGGCATTGAGATAACTACAGATCTCAAATAATTAAGCTGATTTGATGATTGGAGCTATTTTAGGCTGCTCTTCAGTCCTGGAACAGAAATACTTAGAAGATGCTGCACTGCCAGACCATATTCCAAATTCCATATTCCTAGGCGATCCCCCCACAGCTAATAATTGCATTTGATCTTGTTGGTTTTAGTACAGGTTCAATTATTTAAGCTTCCAGGGCTTGGAGATTTTAGAAGAAAAATATTTTAATTAAGTTTTCCTGGTGAAATGTTAAGGCCAACACCTGATAGGCAGTTTTATTAAAAAATAAAAAAAAGGCAACAAACTGATTAAGAAAATCACACGATAACAATGCTTTGAGTGTGAGATCTTGCTCCTTCATGTCTTCTTGTAGGAAGAAGGGAAGGATGAGCATCAAAGAAAAGGTTTACAAGAGGGAACTGCAGCAGGACTGAAACCATTTGTGAAATGTTACTGATTGTCTTCTGTTTGTAAAAGGGATATTCTGTAGACCAGAATTAGCACTAAAGAGGGATTGTTTAAACACCAGCCTGTGAAATGAAATCTTAAGCTGGCATCTACATGGAGAGAAAGATCCAAAATCAAGCTCACGTTTTGTTAAGACACTCTAATGCTATTAGTTATGAATGAAAATCTTGTTCATTTGATTATGAGACTAGACATATTTAGACATTTAGACCCAATGGCATCCAAGAAGACAGGAAAGAGGCTTCTTCAAAGCAGGAAAATAGGCACAGAGAGGAAGGCTAATAGAGACATCATTGAGTATGATATAGATGACTGAAACTGGCAAAAAACATGAAAGGCAAGGCAGTGTCTATTTGCTTTCCTCATTGACTGAGAGAAGCTATTTGTTAAAGGATGTCATGAAAAAGATCAAATGCTGAAGCAATGTGTGCAGCAGCATAATTAAATAGCTCAGTGATCTCAGCAGGAAGAACTCAAGATTTGGAGCACAATTTCTCATACTGTGAATTCAAGCTGGGCACCATCATCACTTTGCATTTCCACTTTGAAAAGTATTTTCATTTGGAAATGGGTGAATGGCAGCTATTTGCCACACAACTGCTGTCAAGGAGCAACAGGCATCAATTTTCACTCCCATCTGACTTGATAAGTATTTTCTGTTCAAAACTATGAATCCTGTCCTCCCTCAAAAATATGTACTTTTACTGAGTGCACTGTTTTATACTTTTAGAAATTCACTCTTCAGGCAAGGATGCTATCTTCAGAATCAAATGCATATAATTAAAATTCAATAAATACTTTGTCTATTAGAAGGACAATGATTAATTGCTGCTTTGTGATTTAATAGCAAAAATCCTCATTTTTTACACAGATTAGAGAAAGGCAAACTGTAATGGAAATTGCAAGGATCTTCCAAGTCCCATCCTCTTTTGAGGCAAGGTGAAGGACTCTCAGCCCATTCTTGATGATAAAAAACAGTTTCCAAAAACCTTAGAAATATTCCTGCCCCATGTTTGAGCTTGCACTTCTCTCATTCACATTCATTAATCTTTCCCCTTTCCTTTACTGACCCTTGCTAAGAGAAACTTCATTCTGTGCTACACTTTTCTGCTGTGATCCCCTTGTACTTCAATAGCTTTTCTTAGCATCTTCCCAAATACTTTGTCTTAACTTTAATTTTCCTGCATTTTCTCCTCTTAAATGAAATAAAATAAATCCCGTGCTTGCTGTCCTCCCACCTACCTGTTCTTTTTGGATTCACAGTAAATTGTTCCCTGTAAATTAGTATCAAACTCTAAAGCAGCCATTTCACTTGGAAATTTCTACCTTCCAGAACTGCACTCCCCAAGGATTCAAAGAGGTCTGTGATAGCACAAGTTCCCTAGAAAGTCTACAAATAGCAAGCAAGTCTCTGCTTTAAAATACCAAGATTAATTCAATTTTCCGCTCAAGCAAAGAATACCCTGTCTTCCCTAAATGCCATTTCTTAACATTTTCATCTTCAAAAATGCCTCCCTGCAGTAAGGTTCTCCCTCTCCTTTTTTTACCCTGGCATCTTTGTATAAATGTCTCCCAATTTCCTGCAGCTGTCCTTCTCTCTTCCCTCCTTTCTTAAGCAATTTTTTATGGTTTGTTGTTTTTTTTTTCCTAAAATCAAGCAAATTCCCCATTAACTAGACTGGCTGACTTGGAATCATCACATCCTTTTGATTCACAATTGGAGCTGGTTCTCAAAAGCCTTCAGCAACCTGGAAACACAAGGCAAGGCTCAGTAGTATTTGCTGTGTGCAAGAGATAGGATGGTCATTGACCTCCTTGCCTTCTGATCACTTGTTCTATTGAGCAGCCTGTTCTTGGTTGACCCAAATCACTGACATCACTGCCAGTAAACATTTTGGAGGTATTTTCTACCTCAGACCAAAAGCCAGCGTATTTTTGTGCCCTGACCACTTCCAGGCAACTGGAATTCCTTTCAAAGCCTGTGGCTGACTTTGTAAAACTTTAATGAACCTTCACGTTGCACCATGACACATGGTGGAAGACTCCATGATTTTACATGTGTAAAACCTGAAACAATAAAGAAGCAAAAGTATTTGCCTTTTCAAAGTTACGGGTGTTTTTTAGGACAGCATGGGAATACCTGATCAGATGATAATATTTCTCACATAACCTGTCACAATCTCAGAGGCCTACATATCCTTTCATTTTAACACCTTACATTTGCAGTATTGTTGCTATGTAAAGGTTTAACGTAGGTAAGATTTAATGGAGATTCTCATGGGGCTTCAGCTTTGGCCTTTTCACTTCTGCCTCCTCTTTCATGAAGTTTCTTATCTTCTGGAGACAATTATGGCATTCATTAGCAAAGTGACAGTGAAGACCTTGTCACCATTTCTGGTCATGTGGTCTGTTAGCCCTCAGACCCAGCTAACCCAGACTTGCAGCAAGAGTGGGGATAAGCCACCTAATTATCACAGCCTTTTGTATTTATTTGAACACAGAAAGTGAATCAGGGCAAATGGCCAAATCTTGAACTGGAACTTAGGATCATTCCTGTACATACTTGCCAAGGCAGGGGCTCTGTATTATGCTATCAGTTTGAATCTAGACAAAAAGTCCACTTTTTGATTTGATTTGATTTCTTTTGTTTGCTCTTAACAGGTAAAAATTCTTTTACTAATGCAGTTGTAGGTTAGAAAAAATGGATGATCAAAAGTGTGGACTGTAAGACAATTATATATATCCCTGCATCATCCTTCCAGTCATAAAATGTTGGTCAGAACTATTTTAAGCTCCTGATAGCAAGCGAAAAGCGAAGGACTTACCTGTACAATTTTGTCAGAACTTCAAGGTGCACACAAGCAACTAACACCACTGAATTACTTGATTTATCTTCAGTTACATCTTCCATTAAGCACTACGTGGACCTCTAAATATTGCACGTGTAAAAAAAAGTCACATCAGTTACTATGTGCAACCCAGTAAGAAGAAAATTCAGAAAATTCTCACAATTTTCTAGTCTTCCACATTGTTACACAACAACATCAACAATTTCTGAGGGTCATTTATCATCTTCTGTAGTTGAATGCTTTGTCTGCCTCTTTGTCCCGGCTGGGTGGTCTATACCAGACTCCCACCACCCACCATCCCACTGCCTTGTCAGGCCTTCGTCGTGACTCTTACCCATAAACGCTCAAACTGTTCATCACCATCATCGAGCTCTGGACAGCCAAAACCTACAGGGTTACCCCACCTCTTCTTCTTCCTTGCATATCCTTCCTGAAGGGTTTATAGCCATCCCCTGAGCACTCCAGTTGTGTGAGTCATCCCACCATGTTTTTGTGATTGCATATATATCCAGGTTTTCCCACTCCACAATGGCTTTGAGCTCCCCCATCTATTGCTCATGGTGCATGCACTGGTGTAGAGGCACTCCAGATCCTGCCACCCTTTAGTGGGGAGAAGCCTGAATTCCTGTGTGGCTGTTCTCAGGTGCTTCTGTAGAGTTTGTAGTGCTTCTAACTTGTAGTAACTTCTAACTGTAGTGCTTG
Organism: Cettia cetti; assembly: GCA_013401135.1. Classification (NCBI taxonomy): domain Eukaryota; kingdom Metazoa; phylum Chordata; class Aves; order Passeriformes; family Sylviidae; genus Cettia; species Cettia cetti. The sequence goes on along the minus strand of VZUI01036031.1, from coordinate 36,957 downwards.
TAGTGTTTCTAACACATCGATGACTCTTGTAGCTTTGTTGCAGCATCCATCTCCATCCCCTACCTCCACTGAGAGGGCAGACAGAGGGACCTCACCAGCACACCACCCCTCAAAATAAGGTCTCTCTGCATTTCCCTTTCCAAATTACTCTTTCTATCAATGCATATTAAATGGAAAGAGGTCAGCATCTTATTTGTGCCTCAGAAAATTACATGCTATTAATTTTTAACATTTCTTCACTGTGGCACTCATTTAAGGTCTCAGAAACTCAAGCCATTTATCAGAGAGAGAGAAGGTACAAGCACAATTTCAGTCCCCTTTAAAAGGTGCAAATCTCAGAGCAAAGTGCAAGTGTTAGAGATAAAACATTCCTCAGTGTATTACAGTTGAGGATAAGTCAGAACACAAATACAACTCAATCCTTTTAAGCTGCAAATTTCTCACTCTACTGAAGTTTACGGAACAAATCTCAGATCAAATCTGTGAGAGCCAGAGGTAAACTATTCCACAATACACGATAATTTAAAACGTCTCATAACTCATTGCTCAAAGCACAAGGTTCAGAGTGCCTTTAGCTTCAGTAGGAAAGGCAAAAATGGCAATTTAGAATTGAGGAGTGGGGAAACTCATAAGGATTAAATACAGCCATGCCAGTTTCAATTGTGGCTATAATAGTGACAGAAGGTTCTGATTTTTATCAAGAGATGTGATCCCTTCACCGGTAAATCATTGCTGGCTGTCTTCCATGACTTGGATATTTCAGAGGTCCTCTGTGATAGCAGGATGGTTGAAAGGCACAGCAGATTTTGTTCCCAGCCCTGCTCATTTCTAAACATCCCTCAATAATCATAAGGCTGAGAAAACACTGATTGTTTCAGCTAATTTCTATATAGATCTTTTCTGAAGTACTGTAAGAAGCTTCCAATGAGTTTTTGTCCCAAAGGTAATATTTTGACTCCCGTGGCATCTCATAATTGAGTCTTTCATTTCCCATCAACTCTGTATCTCACAATGAGGTACTTCTGGCTTACAAGGACAACTGTGCACGTATGTACATATGTATAGTAACTCCCTGTGACACTCTTCAAAGTTTTCTTCTACCACTTTTTCCTATAAAAATGCATAATATTTATGGTAATTTGATTTCTTGAACAGAAACCAAATCCTCTGCATTTTCCACAGAAAGCTAGAATCTTTTGTGAAAAACCAATTGGAACATTTTCTTTTCTAAATTGAAAATTAGTCTGCATTATTGTTGGAGTTCAATCCAGAAACAAGAAAAGGCTTACTCTCACTTTTATATGTGTAGGCTCCAGCTAGGGAACTCAGCTACCCAGGATGCTGTGTTTTCCTTCATATCAATGTGGAATTTGTGCTGGAGTGGTATTTGGTACAGATCCTAAGGGGTATTTGGGATCTTGTGCTGAGAGACCTGTAACTTCTCTGAAGCTCCCCCTTACATCAATCTTCTGCACAGATATAAAAGTCAGGGCAGGACAGACCTAATATCTCAGTTTAACTCATGTCAGCACAGCATGAAGTGGATTTTCCTGGATGATTTAGAGAACTCATTTACTTAGACAATATAGCAAGGGCATGTAACTGATCCTTCATTTTCCAGTGGAGACAAGATAATCTAATATATTTAGAATAAGAAAAGATTTAGATCAGATATTTCAACTCTCAGGGGACAAAATGCCTTCAAATTCCTTTCATCTCTCTCCCTCACTCTGACTGTGTATTTAACACCTGGAAAACAAAGATATATTTTACTGCTTCTCAGAGACTTCTTGTATCAAATCTAACTGAATCAAAAAGTCCAATTAAAAAAAAAAAAACAGGAACAAAACTCTCATTTTCTGCATAAGCACTGCACACTGGGTAAAAGAGAACCAATCTAAGGAAAAAATGTTGTTCCTGTCACTTTGCATATTTGAAAGCCGCACAAAAATACCATAATTTCCATTCTGCTGATGAGACTGTATTTTCATTATAGGACCTAAGTTTACACTGCATATCTTAGTTTCAAATCAACACCACCATGTGAAATTATGAACTTGGTAAAATATAGATAAATTTTTTATGAAAACAACATGGCTAGTCCTGAAACTAATATCCAAAATTAGAATCTAAAGCGTAGGCCAGGATATGCAGTTATTATTTATTAAGAGGTGATATCTCTCTTTTCATGGGGACAGCAGGAGAAGCCAAATTATTACACACATATTAAATGAAAATTGATCAGGAAACCAGAGCAGTCTGTGCTATGACAGGAGAAATAATTTCTGGCAGAAGGTCTAAACCAGGGTCTAGAGCTGGCATCTGAAATACTTTCCTCTAAAGTGTTGCTGAGAGTTATCAGTGTCTCACCCAGATGCAATTTAAAAATCAAGTAATTCTCCTTCAGAAAGAAACTACTACCTACAGATTACTAAAGTCAGCACCACTGTATCTCAGTGTTGTGCCAAGAGTCTTGCTTGAGCACCATGACCATCTCTGCTCCATGTTATAGACACTTTACACAAACTTTGACCTCTGGACTGAGTTTTCTAAACACAGCATATTTAAATATCATAGTTTCTGCTTGAAGGACTAATCACATTCATTTGCAATAATTACTTATTTTATCCACATATGCTGGACTGGAAGTTTTGAGATTGTGAAGGGTTTTAACAAAAGAAAAAAAAAGAGAAATATAATATTATTAATAAACAATAATAACTTTGTGTATGTCACCTTTTGAGTCCTTGCTGTTGTCCTCATTTTCACTGCCCCTTGACCGTATCCTCACCTCTCAGTGCGACACTTAAGGGAAGCCTCTAAAAGCATGACAGCAGTAGCATTGATGCTACATAAAGAAGCAATTTTGACACAGGTTTGTGACTATTCTAGCTTCCTGCTCTTTTCTCTTGCCTGTCACACACCTCTCTGACAAGCATTACGTTTATCAACAATATGGGAAAGAAGACAATAACAGAAAATGTGGTGCTTTTACAGCAAAAATACACATAGGAAATTTAATATCAGCATAAACAATGCTGGAAAGGTTTGTGTAGGGGTCTTTACTATCATGTTCAAAGCTGGGGTTAACATGAACTCTGTGTGGTTTTTTTTGACAGCAATTATGCCAGAATGGTTTCTGAACGACGTTAACCCTGAGCAGCAAGACTGAGGACTGAAGTAGCTTTTGACATAAACCTAAGCAAAAAGCATCCAATGATCCTTTTCCCACCTTCTCAACTTTCTTCCATATTGATGTTTGTCATGACAAAGCCACGGGGTCATAGAATGGCCTGGGATGGAAGGAAAATTAAACACCACCTCATTCCAACCCCCTTTCTGTGGGCAGGGACACCTTCCACCAGACCAGGTTGCTCAGATCCCCATCCAAAATGGCCTTGAACACTTCCAGGGATAGGGCATCCACAACTTATCTGGGCAACCTGTTCCAGTCTTTGTTTTTACTATCAGAATTTTCTATCATAAAGCTACAAAAGACTTTGTGCTTTCAAGACAGTGAAGTATTCTGGAAAAACTTGTGACCAATTTATTTTATTTCTGAAAATAGAATGGCAGCTTTGCCTCTTTATTTCAATTTTCCTTTGTATGGTAATAACATACTTGAGGTTCATGCTCTGTTTGTGTGATTTCAAATAATACAGAAGTTTTCTATGTACAGCTTCTTTAATTTTCTCTTGCAAGTGTGCTCTTTACTGTATTGTTCAAGGGTGTACATACTTTTAACTTCCTTATAAAAAAAGAGAATGTGAACAAATCTCTAACAGTTTCTTCAGGCCAAAAAGAAATTGTATTGATATCGTTGGAGGTAGATTAGAAGAAAAAGAAATAATCATAAGTCTGAGAAAGCATTGATTGTTTCAGCTAATTTCTATATAGATCTTTTCTGAAGTACTATAAGAAGCTTCCCATGAGTTTTTGTCCCAAAGGTGAGATTTTTGACTCTCATGGCAAGTCATAATTGAGTCTTTCATTTCCCACCAACTCTGTATCTCATGGTGAGGTACTTCTCGCTTACAAGGACAACTGTGCACGTATGTACATATGAATAGTAAAATGATTGTCCCTGTGTGATGTTCAGTGTCAATAAGAATGAAAAACTTCCAGTTACACCTTTACTCAGACACAAATCTAATTCTGGAGATCGGACCAGAACAAACAGAAAAAATAAGGCCCATTTTTGTCTTGGAAGGAATTATAACTGTACTGTTTTGCATCAGGTCTGCATTTTGTTTGTGTTCCTCCTCTCTGCAGTTATTTAAGGAAGAGGTCTCACTTCCAGAAATCTGTACTTAATATGCAGGACAGACAATTTGCAGTCACACACCTAAAAATCCAAGAAGAGATGGATGAATAGAAAGAAATATTTTAAAGCAGGTATTTCATGCTACTGTAATTCACTGATGTTCTCAAGGCCTCAGCTGACACATTTACAATTTGTCCCCTAGAAAGTGGACATTTATATTTCTTATTGGAATTGAAGAAGCATGAAAATTGCATTGTATACCCTGCATGAAATGCAGCCTTCATTAGTTGTTTTTGTTTCTTGAAGGTGAAAGAAGTGTATCAATTTTATGGAGAAGATGCTCTCTTGAATGCTTTTTATTTAATTCTTGCTGAACTGTATCTCCAAAACAACGTATTTCAGTCTGTCACCTCAACACCAAGATGCCAAACCAGTGAGCAGCTGTGTCCTTCCAGCAGTAAAATAGGCTTACTCATTTTTTTAAATGAAAATTAGCCAAAAACATTGCCAAAGGTAGCATTGCCAAAGGTGACATTGGAAATTCAGAGAATTTCCATTCCAGCACAGATATTTTACATGTCAGCTAGCATCTCTGTGCTTTTAAACACTTTCATGGATTGAAGGCCATAGGACAAAACTAACAAAAATTTGACTGAAAAGGGCTACAGCAGTAAACATGGTTTGATGCATTGATTAAGATCTTGGAAGATGTAATGCCTGCTAGCTTATTGCATTTTGTTTCATGGTCTTAAAGTAGAGGAGTACCCAGTGCTTTGCAAGTTTTATGTAAGTGTTGAGGAAAAAGAGTAACACAGTTTTCTGCCATCCACTTTTTACAGTAAAATCTACTGAAAATTGGGGACTATTCATATCTTATTGCCTGCTGTCTCAGGTTAAAAACAAATCTATGAAATATGAAGTCTGCATCCAGGTAATGGAAAAAAGTATCAACACTCTCTGAATTAAACAGCAAAGTCATGCGTAGTACTTTGTCTGTGGGAAATGATACTATATTGTAAAGACACTGCTGAATTTGAGATTTCCAGGTAGTTATCAGACATACACCAGATACCAGCAAAAAATGAATGTGGAAAAAAATTTACAATATCTCCTTAGAAGTGAGATACAGCCTGAGATATGCTGAGTGGAAAAAACCCTGATGAACACCAAGGGAGAAAATACAAAGAAAAGTAAAAGAAAAAAACCCTGGAAAAAAATTAGAGGATGAAGAAAGGCCTGGCACATGATACTCTCAAAAATATTTTGTAGAAAGGAAAGGGGAAATATTTTTTTTTAAAAAAAAGGAGTCTGAGAAACCAGAATCCTTGGAATTTTGCTTTTTGACATTCATGTGGCACAGGGAGAAGTTGTACTCAGTTTGATTGTTGTGGAAGGAGCCAGGTGAAAGACAAAATTTTCAAGCCATAGACAGAAACTATAAAATTTGGTCACAATTTTTTTGGAGCTGGTTATTCCTTCCTGATGCTAAAGGCAAGAAGGTTTAAGAACAGAGACTTTTACTATCCAAATGGTGAGGTCTTGTAATAGCTGTGCAAGTTTATAGTGCAGTTATTTTTCAAGAGGCCTTCGCTTCTGGAACACATTTATGTGCAATCCATCATCCATCCATATAACACAAAAATCAGCAGTTGTCTAAAATTTCCTTTAAATGTCATGATCTTTACTTCCACCACACTTTCCCTTTGTATTGTACTTCATATAAAAAACAGGGAAGAAGACTCACTGGAAGGTGCTTTTGTTTACAATGTCCTTCTTTCTCTTTAATTATCCTTAAGTTAACAGCATCACTAACTCAAGATGAAAATTGTGATTTTTGCCTTGAGACAAATGATTTCATTGATTCATGTCTAATCTGAAATCAGTAATATGACTTACAGAGTAAGGATAGCAGAAGGCAGAAATATAATTTTGTCAAAGCACATCCTTCTTTTCCACCACTTTTGATGAAGGCCATACATTACACAAGTGTATAACAATTTGCTCAAGGATGAACTGGAAATATCATATTCTTGGTTTTGCTTAGGTCTTTTAGGATAATTCTGGCAACAATTAAAGCCCTTTTCTGAGTATAGTCTGCAGTTTATGACCAGAGTAGAAACTTTATTATAAATAAAAATCAGATTCATGATGCACACCTTGAAAATAGGTAAATAAGATCGGTAACAGGAGCTCTCTGAAGTTTTAGAAACATGGATCTATGATTAGCTAGTGTGAAATGAGTGCTTACACATTTAAAACCTAAGTCTGATTTTAAAAATCACTGTAAAAGAAAAACATTTACATTTCCCATAATTTCGTGAAATAGAGGACGCAATTGCAATCAAAGCTATTGAAGGTTGGGTGCATAACTTGTAAAGTTTATATACATGCCAAAGAAGACACGTGTCTCAGCACCTGGACCAGAACATCAGGACACTCCTTACTCTCTGATTTTAAATAATTGAGAGCAGAAAGGAGGCCAAGTTGGCTCCTTGCTTGGAGACGTTGTCTCTGTGGCCCCTGTCTGAAGCTCTGGAACCTGTGGAAAATTTTCCATTGGTATCTGTGGGCTTTGGATTGAGAAAAAAAATCCTGACAGTATAAGTAGAGGAAAATAATATTGCCCATGTCAAAGTGATTAAGCAAATTCTTCTGGCTGCTGCTTGTTCCTTTACAAGTTGCTTGCATTGTTGCATCTTACTTTCATCGATGCTGATTTTCTGAGAAAAATGCCTCTCAAGATGCTCTGAACCACCATCCCACTCCCTGGGAGTCAGTAGCTAGCATGAAACCAGAGGCGTAGGAACAAAAAGGCCAGTCCTCTGGATGATGGATCATGCCAGCATGCTGTGTCCTTCTTGAACAGTTTAGCAGGGCTGTGATGCAATATTTGTCCATCAGCTGTTTAATGTAGAAAAGTTGAAGTGGAAAAATTAGGGCATATCTAACTCAAGGTCTGTGAGGACTGGCCTGGGTACAAGGAAGAGTGAGAGAAGGAGGCACAGAGAGCAATCTGTCTGATTTTGGAGAATTTTTTGGCAAAAGGAGGCAAGTGTGGTCACTTTCTCTTAGGTAAGGGGCAGTGTGTAACACTGATGTGCAAGGGCATGAAGTCTCATCAGTACTATTGCTGTGAAGCACTGGCAATATCCTCAGTTATGCAAAGGTGGTTTCTGCCTTCACACACTGACATTTGCGAGGGTTTAAGTGGAATTCCAGTATTCTTTACTCCTTTCTGAAAGCTGTAACGTATAGCAAAACCCTTCAATATTATTGTAAAAACTCCATAGAAATCTCAGCTGACACTCACCTCACTGATGTAAAGTCAACCACAAACCTGCAAAAAATGCTGCTTCTGAGAAAGTCTGCATTTTTGAAGAATTGCCTCAAATACCGGGCACTACAAGAGAAGAAGGAATCTGCTAACATTGCTCAGGCCTTAGCTACCATGTATTGAAATTTTCAAAGTCATTAAAAAATCATTACATGTGTTAAAAGAAGATCATGGCTTGAAAGAAAGGTCTTCAGAACTCTTCCTGCTGACTTGCAAATATCCCTAAACTCACAAAATCCATCATTAGAGGAAATATTTTCACAGAATAAGAAGGGCTGAAAAAAAAATCAAAGGGTAAAAGCACACGTGGCAGAGCAGATCCACCATCAATAAAACCAACACCCTATCCCAGTGGAGCCATCAAAATCCATGGAACCAGACATGCTTGTTCTGAAGCATTCTTTCAGTTACTAAATGCCCTTCTGGTAACTATATGAGCAAAGTCAATCAACCACTGTCCAGCAAGGGATCCCCCTAAGCTATCTATAAAGAAACTTTTTCTCAAGCCTCCCAGTCCTCAGCCTGGAGGGACACATACATAACTACTTTATTCTCCAGCTGGAAACTGAAATCCATGGCTGTGTAATGCCAAGTATCCAACAGTGAACAGAGGCCTGTGAGGTTTTGTGCCTCATTATGATTTTCCTGCTGTTTTCTTGGTAGTGCCTACTACTAAGACAACTAATTACTAGTAGTGCTTATTAGTACTCTGTGGTGCAGCAGGTTCCAGAATCATTGGCCTCACTGGCCCTGTTACGTGCTCCTCCTGTCTCTTTTTTGAAAGAAGGTGGGAGATCATGGTGTAGCAGCTCACAGCCACAGCATTCTTGCTTGGAGAAGAAGAGCAGCTTTGTCTGAAAGACAAACATCATGAAAACAGAACATAAATTGCTTCACCGTGTTCATCAATATGCTGAACCATGAGCTATTATTATTTGCTTGCTGTTGTCTTTAATTAAATTTTCCTCAAAATGTACCTTGTGAATAATCTATGTGCCAATTCTTTTCATCTCTCTCTAATGGATAAAGAGCTCTTTTTAAAACTTAGACTCAAAGTGGAGGTACTGCAACAGATTTTGTGAAATGTATTTTAGTTTAATTGATGTGTTTTACAACATTCCTCTAATATCACCTACAAATCAAAACACTGAATTGTTTCTTTGTTTTAGAATGTGAGATCGTAGATGTGCTAAGGCTCTATTGCTTTAATGAGTAAGATATGAAAAATGTGTGAATGAGACAGTATATTATCTACTGAAATATAGTTTGCTCAGCTTTTGTCTCAACAAAATTTACCTCGTATCAGCTAACCAGGACTTTGGAATGAAGACTTTTCTTGTCTGGGAGCCTTGAAAACCAAGCTTTTAGCTTCCTTTTAAATGCCATTTGGAATAATTAGTAACATTCTGCTTTTGTGCAGTGGTAACACAAGCTGACTTCTCTGCATTCTAAAAGAGAAAAATTTTCTACTTATTTGGGTAATGTTTGTCCATAGACTAGTCTTCCATTTCTTTTCAGAAATAACAAGCCTTGGGGCAAAGCTTTCAGTTTGTGCTAAACATCCTAATCCTGTGAATTTCAACATCATACAGGGACTTCCTGCTACATGAGAAATTATCTCTATTGGCAGTATTGGATCTGCTTCCCCAGTCCAAGAAAACTTTTCTCTGCTGGGGCAGCTCTGTCACTTGGGAGGGAGTACCATGCTCTGTAAAGGTACAACCTAGCAGTTCCCATTGAATGGACTGAGTATTCAGATGTTTTTCAAAATGGTTTTGGCAATTAACACATGTAAGCATCTTGAGTGATTTATTTCCTGAAAGAGGATATATGAAAAGAGGGAGGCAATATTTGCCATGTTGTTCAGCTCATAATTAGTATTCTACAAGTTCAGACCCACTTTGACTGCAAATTATTAATACCAGTTTTGTTTATTCATGTAAAATGAATGTTAACAGATCAGTTTCGTGCATCTATTTAATAATTTAATTCTTCTTTACTTGTATTTGGTTTATGTCATAAATTATTATCTCTAAAAAAAAGTCTCCCATTAACCTCAAATAAATGTTAAATAAGCATTTGGTTTTATGAGTAAACTAATTTTGTCTGAGGGTAAAGGCATCCAGATATGCTGCTTTGTTTTGTAAATGATGTTTTCCCAGATTTTATAGAACTAGAGTGACCCCTCCGTGGCGAAAATAAAGATCAGGCAAGAATTATGCCAGAATTAACATAAAATTCTGTATTAATCCAAACTCTGCCTCAATAAGTGTCATCCCAAATGAAAGATTACTGACCTATTTGATATACTGTCAAAAATTACAACAAAATACATTTCTAAAATACGCAGGAGTGCAAGCCAGATTTCAAGGGAAAACCAGGATCTAAGCATTTAAGATTTCCATCCATAGGTTTGAGGAAAAAAAAAAAGATGGACTGTTCCACATGGTGAGCCTACAATCCATAGTCAGGACAAGATAAATAGCAAACAAGTAAACAATCATGCAGGAGGGGCATAACGAGTGACTGAGAGCCACATCTAAACAAATAGCCTGATTCCTGGTAGTCTGAATTAGATTCCCTTCCTGAGTCAGTCACTTGAGGACACAGTCAGAGCTTTTATCTCTGGAATCACAGTACTCACTATGGAATCACAGGATCATGGAACCATAGAATCATAGAAGCACGGAACATCCAGAGTTGAAAGGGACCCACATGGATCACTGAGTGCAACCCCTGACCCTGCACAGAACATCTCAAAAATCACTCCACGTGCCTGAGAACAGTGTCCAAATGCTTCTTGAGTGAACACTGCCAGGCTTGGTGCTATGACTACTTCCCTGGGGAGCCTTTCCAGTGCCAGGAGAGTGCAGAAACTAAAGTGTGTGATGCAGTAATCCTAGTCATACTGCTGGGTAAGATGTTTTTCTATCTGAAAGCGCTTTCTGAGGATGACTAATTAGCTCATGGGAGCTAATTAATAAACTCATGAGGTATTTTTACTTTTCAATACCTTGTGAGAACCTTAGAAAATTCTTTCAGTCTTCAGAGAGAAACTTTTCTCTCCAAGATGGTTCCGCAGCATCAAAAAATTTTAAAAAAACTCCCCAAAAAAACCAAACCAAAAACCCCTTAACCTCTAGGAATCTGAAAGGATATGAGAGAAAGGCACATATGTTTCATAGGTCTCTGCTGCTGCTTTCATCTCTCAGTTTTCTTTCCTAGAGACATCATCACCTTTTCAGACGCAGGAAACAGTCAGAGACATTTTCCATGTAGATCAGCACAACAGTGCTGCCAGTGCTGCCCGAGGTTGCCAGCCAAGAATGGTGATGTTGTGTTCACATCATGCCAATCCCCTTGTCACAGTGTTGTCTCCACACCAAAGCACTCAGACCATCTGTGACACTGACAGCTATTATGTGGCACTTGCAGCTGCCTCCCAGACACCAATTACTGCACTGCTGCGTGGCTAGAAGTAATTCATTCTTCCCATCAATCATGCAAATCCTTCCTCCCATACTCTCATTCATTTAGGGGAACGACAATTGTATGGACACATGCACAAACAGCTCAACTGTGCCTAGAAAAGGGAAGAACTGCTCACAACCTTTAAAAAGCACATAAACATATTTTTGTCACCTGAGATGATTGAAAACTTTTAATAAAATAATGATGTCTTAAATGACCATGATGAAATGGGAATCTCCAGAAAGTGCATTAATTGCAGGAGGTGAAATATGTACCTTAGGGTAGAAGGAGCAGAATATCTTCCAGGTCTTATTTTGAAAGAGGTAAAGTGCTTTAAAGAGATTCGTCATGATTATATCAATTTGTGGTGGACAACAGAAGTGAGTCTAACCCAGATCAATCACATTGCTAAAGATCCATTGCCTTCCTGGCAGTACTACTCTGAATTATTCCACTGAGGAGCTCCACTTTCCTCTCAGTTTTTGGAGGACATATGAGGGAGTGTTGGTTCACAGAATTCAAGTGAGTATCTGGCCTTAAAGCCTGTGTGCTTTCTTACCTCTTGAAAGTGTCTCAGAGTATTTTGATAGCTCTGTGTACACCTGAAAGCCCTCTGAGAAAAGGAGATGAACGCTTCCATTGCAGCAGGAAATGTCTCATTAGCCTGATGGGCCTTCGGACCAGTAATCTCACAAACACACTGTGTCCTGCCAGCGGCTCCACACTATGAACAAAAAGGCTCCAGCCAGCTCAGGGAGTGGGGTTTGATGTTTCCACAGTGCCCTGAGATGAAAATGGATTACTTGTTGCTGCAACCCATGGTTGGGTTGACTCTAAAATCTCTAGTGTCCAGGACATGATAAACCATGGTCTGGCTTGAGGGTTGAAACCAAGGAGGTCACATGAAAGTTGCTGTCAGTTTGCCATGCTTAGTGGAGGGATTTAAGAAATGCTGCTCTGTAATCTTGCAATTTATCTTCTCTTAAAGAATGACTTATTCCTGGAACACTACAAAGCTGGGCCGTTGATGTTGAGAGTGGAGAAATTGTTGATTTCTCCAGAAATTAGAATTTAGAGTCTTCCCAAAAGGGATAGATTTTTGAAAACCCATCTCTGAGGAATGATATCTTTGATCTTCTCCTCTTGCACTTCTTCAAACAGCACTTTCCTTTCTAGTTAGATGACCACGATGTCTTTTGAGGGACTGTCCTCATGACTATGGCCCGTGTGTTTCTTCCCTACTAAGCTGGGGAAGGAGACTCTTGCAGTCAACCTTTCCAAGGAACTGTTAGGGTAAGGGTCATGAAAATAAATGCAAAGAAGTTATCTGCACGGTGAGAAACACTTTCTTATGATTGCTAATATCTAATTTGTCTCCTCCAGGAAAAAAAAAAAGGATGACTTTTTATCTCTGAGCACAATATATAGCACCTTAGATAAAGAGCACACAAATAGCACTGCTGTGCCGCTGCTGCTCCAACTTTAAATTTAATTCCTCTGCTGAGTAAGGTGAATTACCCGGCTGAGATAAACCTCACTAATGTAATGGCTTCTGGGGACAGTTCACACTTTCCTTTGGTCTTCTTTAACCGCTGTTGCTTTCCCACGCTGGGCTGCATTGTGAGGGAAATCACTTGATCTGCTGCAGTTAAGGATGTCTCACCATTTCCATTATAAGCTCCTTCAAAAAGGCGGTGCAGGCTCCAATCTAGCATCAAAGTCAGAGAAGTTAAGCAAAGGTTTCACTGTGTTTTAAAAAGATTACCTTTTACATTTCCTATAAAAGAAAGTCCAAACAAAATACATCTGCTCTTTATAGCACTTTGCTGCTTTTCTGCTACACAAAACAGCTATTAATTTCTCTGCATATTTATAGACTTCTTTAAAAAAAAAAGCTAGGCCTCTGTTAAGACTAAAAAAAAAGAGAAAAAGTTATAATAATAATAGCCATATTGGAATTTAAATGCTTCTACTTGTCCCCGAGAAATCTTTTCCGCTGCTTATGAATAGCTGGCTGAAAAACTGAAGTGTGAGGATGCTGAGCTTTTACATCCACATTCCCCTTTCCTTGCAGGTAAACAAACATTTCCAATTAAGGAGGAAAAATGAGACACTAATCCAAAAGCAAAGCAGGCTGGAAGGTTTCACTTTCTCTGTCAGCAGCTTGCCCCCCTCCTGCTACTGCTGTTCACATCTCTGTCAGCACTGCCAGTGTGGCTGCTTGTGGAACTGTACAGAAGAATGCCTGGGAGGAGATAAAGGTTAAAAGCACAAAAAGTTCTGGGCACAGACTAACATGGACTCCAAACAGTCAGTGATGCAAGGGATAGAGTATTTTTGCCAAGAATTTCTTCTTCCATTTTGTACAGAATGACCAGCTCTGGGGTAAGGATTCTCCTTTACGTACTGGGCTGGCTGGGGTTAAACCATGATGCTCTGCTAATCCAATGGTTTTCGAATCTATTGAATCTTTCAGAAATATGTACAATATTGATAGACAGGCATTACTCTTTTTCAGTCACCACAAAGCTGCCCATATACCAGTCTTTCACTCTCAGACTGGACAGACATCAGAAGACTATCTTGGGCTTTACTAAATAATTATTTTCATTGTTATGAGACAGAGAGAGTATTAATCAGGTTTTGAGAAGACAATAAACTGAAAGGAGCTGTAAATCATTCTGCTTCCCTGATTTTTTCTGTAATCTAACAGGTAGTCTCAGACTATTGGCAGAAATCAGAAGAAAATGAACATTGACTTGTCCAAAACATGATTTGATTTTGTCTCAGTATCCATACAGACAAAGAACATTTGTCAATAGATTGCAATATGAGCTAAGCAGAACTAAAGGCAAATAGTAAGCTCCCTTATCAGCATGTTGACCTTATTAGACTTCTTTTTGTCTGGAAGAGAAAACTCTTCACAGGAACATGTATGCCACCATCCTGGGACACAGATGGACATTACAGGAAACACTGTCACTGCTTTACATGTAACCCTGCCCATAAACACTTTGGAAAGGACGGAAAAAGAGATATTTCAGACATAGACTTCATCAAAGCTCTGTTTGCACCACTACTCTCTGGGTACTCATATGGCTGGTTTACAAGGCACTAGGCATCTCTCTTGGTTCTTTAAACCTATTGGAAAAGCAGGTCTTGCCCACACTCAGTTCTTTCCCATATCAATCCAAAGCAGATCCAAAAGCAATGTTTCTCTTTGTCGAACACCCCATAAGGAGTTTCTTATGCTGTGTATGCTATGGATGTAGCAAAGGTCAGATTTAGGGCTTTAGCCCTTTCCTTCCCTGCAGCCCTTCCTTTAGTCTGCTTGTGGATGGTTCCCTGCTCAGCAGGCAAGCTGATGTGTACCCCAGCCAGAGCTGCCCAGTTCACTGACATATTTACAGGGAAACAGAATGGTCACAGAACACTCTGGGAGTCACGGTGATGGCAGAATACTTTACTGACTATAATCCCTTGTCTCTTGGATTTCCCTACAGGAATCATAGTGCATCAGTCTCGGCCATTGCTAACACATCACTTGCCTTTAGGGATGGCAGGTGTCTGTGCAGTGCCAAGCTCAGTACCCACATTTACTGGTACTAAGTGCAAAACAACATAGTTGCACAGACTTATTTTCCTTATGCAATTCCTAAAGCATATCTGCTATCTTCACATTTGCTGAAGGTTAATAGCACTCAGCTCTCAAATTCATGCTTTGGCCTATCTGACTTCCTGCTTAGAAAGCAATGTGTTTATGTTCTCTGCATTGACAAGAATAGAGTAGCTGAATGATAAATGCTGTAGCATTGTGTGCTGCTCCTGATAGTGTTATCTCTGAAGATTTTAATAACCCACATCATTACAGAGAAGTTGCCCTCCATCTAGGTAAGCACAACAGCTGTTTGAACTGCTAACATTGAACTGCCATCATTTGCACATTAACTGAGATAAGTTTTAAGGTTTTCTGGGTTATTTTGCTCATGCTGGTAAAATGACTTTTTTTTTGTTTAAGTTACTATTTTCTGGTTTACTTCCATTTTTATTGTTAAGGGCGAAAGACACACTAGAAGAGAAATGCTGTCTTCACTTGGTAAAGGATATATAGTTAGGCATGTGATTTATTTTCACAGGGCAGGATAATTTGTGCTGGTGCAGTAAACCCTGGAGATTGTGTTCCCTAAAATCTGCTCTCATATACAGCAAAGTGAAACAAAACAATCCACAATCATACTGCACTTTCAAACCATTTTCTCTCTGGCCTATAGGAATCAAGGAAAATACAGATTAGAGAAACCCATGTGACTGGATAGGGAAAACCTCAAACAAAAAGGAAATCCTTATGGACTACTATATCAGGAGACAGCTTGAAAGATACATATTTCTTTTCAAGGGGCAAGACAGAAAGATTTTCCACATGATCAATGAATTGGCATCAACTGCAGGACAATCTGGGACAGCCACTATCTCTGCTTCTTTTATGTCCTACTTAATGCTCCCATCTTGACAAACCCCTTTCCCAGACCCCTGTTCTCTCAGGTGTTTTTTTCACCCTTCATGCCCATGTCAGAATTCCCTGTCCAGCTCCAATGTCTGGCTTGTCTAATTTAATCATCACTTTGCTCTTCTCAAAATAGTTCATCTCCTCCTCCTTCATTGGCTCCACTTCCAAAAGTCAACTCTCTAACATCAATTCCATGGGCTTACCATATAGTAAAGACTTTTCCACCACATGACTTCACATCCAGCTTGTCTCCCATAATGTCTGCTTGCCTTGGAAAGAGATGCTTCTTATTTTTTTTAATGTGAAGTTTCCCACTGCCTTAGTCCAGGATTTATCAAAAGTGCTAGGGGGAAAGGATAGTACTGTCATATTTATTTTTGTTAAATATGGGTTTTCTTTTCAACATTTATTTATCTGTAGACAACATGGAAATTCTGGATACAACTGGAAATAGCAAAATACTTATCTTGATTTTCGAGCTGTTTTAATTTGCACTGCAGTGGTGTCTCTTGGGAGTTATGGCTGAAAAGTATGCTAACATTCTCACTCGTTGTGACTGAACAATGAGATTTATTATCCTTTTTCTATGGCACAGCAACCTTTATGGAAGAGACAGCTTTTTTAAGTGCTGTGTTCTCACAGTTTAGCTCTTACAGGTACAGCCTCCTGAGGAAGACCACCAGAACAAGATGACATGGGTAAGAACATGGTATTTCACATGTCTGACATCTATAACTGCATATCTTCCTACTGTGGAGGCCAAAAGATATTTTGGACTTCATTTAGTTCAGCAGAATGGATTTAACTGCTTAATAATCTTCCACAGTTTGGGACAAGTACTCCTCTAAAACATCATCTTTCTCTCCATCCAGTCTTCCTTGCCCCTTCTCACAACAAATTTATGATGGGGCATTCAGAAGCAAAGAAGTATGGATTTAAATTTTAGTGTGCACAGGAGATCAATTAATGTGTTTCACATGCAAATATGACAGCAATGACCCTGATTCAGAATGCTTGTTATTTCTGGAGTTGGCATATGGTTCTCTGTAACAGCAGGCATAATGATTGCAATAAATTGCCTCCTAATGCTACGTAATGAACTCTGATTTGTGTTAATTTGGGCAGTACTTAGCAATTCATGTTAATTTTTTTAATCAGTTTTGTAAGACACTGTATATGAATTCAGCTTCATGTTTGGGTTTTTGGCAATGTTAAGAACACAGTCTGGCATACAAATTCAGCTTTTCTGCAGAACCATGTGTGATTAATAAAAATGCAGAAGGGTAAGAAAGAACAGACCTCAAGGAAACTTTCAGTTTCAGTCTCCTTTAGGTAAGGGTGGTGACAGATACTGCAGTATCAGCTAGAAATGGACTGCAAACCACCTGGGGTGGGATTATTATCTTTTGGGGTTTGTAGAGCATCTTGTACACAAGAAAGGTCATGGTACAAAACCTTTCAAGAAATCATGAATGATAATGTTCTGACAGCAGAATAACTGCTGCTTGGGAAGAGAATGGGATAGAATAAATCAGCAACTTTTACTGTCTTCTGTTCGTGTTTTCATTTTATTTACTACAGAATTTGTGCTCTGGATTCTTCTGGATTCTCATTAACCTGCTTTTTTTAACACTCACTGGGACTTTTCACAGGCTTCAAATTAAGCATGACTTTATGTACTCTACTAAGCAGGGATAAAATTGCTACAGTGCTCTCCTGGACTGGTGCATTAATCAGAGATTTAGTGTCCAGGAATAATCTTTTCTTGATTAAAATCTAATTCTCAGTGTTATCAACAATTTATGTAATAAAATCAGAAAAAAATGTTGGACTTACAAGAGAAACTAAGATGCAGCTGTAAATTAAACAATGCTCTTGCATCACCATGATAAAACTAACTAATTAAAAGTGTATTTTGGAATTGTAATTGTTTGGTTTTCCTTTTTCTGCAGCTTCTCCTTCCATGCAATCAGCATTCCCAGAATTGCCATGCAGGTAACTACTGAGTAGTAGGGAAAAAAATCTGACTTTATATGAAAAAGCTCAGTTATTGCATCAGTTACAGTGGTTGAGTGTGGATTTAGTAGCCTGATTCTAGGCTGTTTTTTATAAGTGCTACAGGTAGATATAATTATAAAGATGATTATCCGACTATTGCAATATGAATACAAAGTACACTTTCTCATCCCTGTAAAATAGGAATTTAAAATTACAAAGGCCCATCCATCAAATCTTTATCCAAATAATGGAAGAGGCATGATTAGAAAAGCCATATAAAACTGTCAGTCATTGAATAGTTCTTTTCTTCCAATTAACTCTGGATTAGGTAAGCGAGTTGCTAATACAAATATTTGAGGACACATTCTCTTGAAGCCGAACCACTCTTCTAGGTTGCTCTTGTTTGCTAAAATGAAGCACAAGGATGTACTATTGGTAGTTGGTCCTCTCTCTGGCATATAAGTTCAAACCACAATAAGTTGCAAACTTCTCTGAGGGCATACATTCTTTCTCATTTCTTTGAGGGCAGAAAGGCAGAGGGTCCTCAATAAGAATCCCTGTCTGAGTCAATTTTTTAAAATTCTTCATTTTATAATGACTTTCTATGTGTTGTAAACAAGTTCGCTATCCTTTCTGTTGACATGAAAAGTGGATTTTTCAGTGGAGCAGCATAAGAGGGTGTCAGATAATTCCTAACATGTTCGTGTTACCATTGCAGAAGGGAAACAGAGAGTATTACATCTTCTTCTGCATTCAGTTTTCCAAAGTCAGGATATAAAGGATGAGACTTGGATGGCCATTGGCTCCACAGTGTAAGAGACTTATAGATCATAATTTCCTCACACACTGTTAAGATCACTGAAAGACTTTGCCCACTATGACAAACTGTAGAAAGAAGGACCTGCTCAATCATCGCTGACCTCTGAACACATCCCCCCTTCCCCCCAAATACACCTTCATAAATTCCTGGAAGTCTGGACAGTTAGATTAGCACCTGACTGGGACCTGAGATAAGGTAAAGGTGGTACTATTGTCCGATTATCTCAAACTAGGAAGAGGTAAATAAGCTGGGGGAGCACAGATAATGGGCATAAAGAGTACACGAAGAAAGTAAACTCAGCCACTGTGCTGAAGATCAGCTCTGACTTGTCTGGAAGGGGGAAACCATATGAGAAATCCACCAACTCAATGGAATAGAAACACTGAACATGGGACTAATTAGCACTGCAATTGAGAAAATCATGTAACCCATGGACATTGATTTCTTTGTTTGCTAAAATGCATAAAGTATGAGAAGTTTTGAGGGACTGGAGGAATTACACCACAAAGAAGACCATGGGGAAGAAGGATCAATGGGATACCACTGTATCCATAGACATGGTGACTATCTTTCTATTTAATCTATTTCTCTCTCATTCTCTTTCTCTCACCCCCTCCCCCTTTTCTGTTTCTTTCCATCTCTCTATCTCACATTTTACTGTTAAATAAAATCCACGATATTGACTTTGGCATATGGTCTCATTTGCATCTTTTTTTAGGAAGAGGCATCTCTCAATAATCAGATCTTAACACACAGGAGAGTGGCTTATCTAGGATGCTACAATGCTGGTTGTAGAGCATAGTTAAAATATATTTACTTCACTCATTTTACACAACTCCAGCCTGAAAATCTGGGTAGACCAATTTAAACTGACTACTACAGAGCTGTGCATGCCTGGGAAATAAGTCATGCCATTTAAAGACAAATAGGTTCCTTATGATTATCCAACCTTACTTCAAGGTAGAGAATCTCATCTACATCCCTCTTGCATTGAGCAATTATCTTCTGTGCTGGTGTTAATCGTGCCCTCCAGAAAGGCATCTTTGCAGATAATCAAGATAAAACATCCCTCAGGAGTTTGTTCCTCAATCATCCTTATGTCATAAAATCCATTTTTATTTGTCAGCTGAATTTTGTCTGTCTCTGCTTCCTGATCTGAGTTCCTTGCTATGCCTTTCCCACATAGATAAGCAGCTCTTCAGTTTCTAATATTTTTCTGAGTTTGAGGGCACTTCAATCACCTTTTCACACCGAACTTCATTTGAAGCAGATGTTGAGGCTTTAGAAAAATGGAGCATTCCTATTCTGCTGCTCTTTAGGAATGAAAGATTGACATATATTTGCCATATAATTTTGCATAGGTAGTAACCCTGTTCCTTTCCATACAGAAGTAAGTGAGTTTTGCTCTTCTACCTTTTATAACAGGGTCTGGTAGGAGAGGAATCTCATTTCCTATTGACCTTTATTTATTTTCAATCCTGCATTGAAAAAGGAAAAAAAAAGAAGCCCTGAAATTACTGAATTTTTCAACAGGTTCAGATTTCATACTTTAATTTAGCATAATACAAGACTCATAGTTTAAAAATGACAATTAGAGGTCTGTAAATAAGAATTTTAAAATTTTTATTTTCCCCAAACTTGATGATGGGATTGACCAGATGCCCTTTATAACCTTTGCAGACCCAGAGGGAGAAAATACCCCATCTGAAGATCTCCCTGGTTGCATAATAATTTCATATATTCCTCATTTTCCAATTCCTAGGAAATCTCAATTCAATTTTCAACTGAAAAAGCCTTGTGGGAAACAAGGACTCATGCAGAGGCAAGTAACTATGATCCTAGAAAAATTTAATATTGCAGAAGTGCGGAAAACATGATGTGACACTCAGTGGGCAGAAAGCATTTATTTTTTCTTTCAGTCTATTCTGGCTGTTGAAAAGCAATCATGCTGGCCTTTTGTGTTATTCACTCTGGATAAAATCAGCTAATCACAGAATCACAGAATGTGTCAGGTTGGCATGGACAGCAGCAGGTCACCTGGTTCAACCTCTCTGCTCAGTCAGGGTCATCCTAGAGCACATGGCACAGGATTGTGTCCGGGCAGTTCTTGAATATCTCCAGTGAGGGAGACTCCACAACCTCCCTGGTCAACCTGTTCCACTGCTTGGTCATCAGCACAGTAAACAAAGAAGTTCTTCCTCATGCTCAGGGGGAATTTCCTGTGCCTCTGTTTCTGCCCATTGCCTCTTGTCCTTTGCTTGGCACCCCTGAGAAGAGCCTGGAAACATCCTCTTGACACCTCCCTTCAGATACTCATAGACTCTGATGAGATCCCTTCTCCATCACCTCTTCTCAAGGCTGAGCAGGCCCAGCTCCCTCAGCCTTTTCTTGCAAGAGTGGTGCTCCAGTGCCTTAATCAGCTTTGCCAACTGCAGCAGATGCTGCATGGTAATTATTTAACCTTATACACTATTATACTTTCTGATTAAACCTATTTGAACAATTAGTTGTCAAAGAAATAAAGTTTCACATTATCCTATTCCTCAGGCCTCTTCACATGGTATTCTGCTCCTCGGGACTCCTCACAGCTCCGTTGTTCCAGCACTCTGTTGTTACAGCTCCAAGACCGCCCCATAGTTGAAGTGAAGTTTTTGTGATTTTTTTTTTTTAACTTTCTCTGACATCAGCTTTACCTCTCCATCCTTTCAATCTTTGGATTAATTCTATAGCAGTCCGAAGGCTGTTGTGTGTTATGAATACAGGCAATATCTCCCTCTTACCTTTTCTGTACCTTAGTTGTGTTTGAAAATATTACAGATATGGGTGTATGCAAACCAGCTTACAGGTGAGTGTGCACACTTCATTCAGCTCAGGTTTCTTCATCCTCAGATAGAATTAGAAGTTACCCCCTGGATACTGTTTGGCCTTTGCTCATAAGCAAGTCACCTGGGGGAAAGATTTTAGAAATGTTGGTTTCTCTTTTCTTCATTGATTTCCCATTTCTTCCTCATTTCTGTGTAGCCTGCAAAAGAATTTAATACACACACAAAAAAATGATTAAACACAAAACCTGATCCCCAAGGAAACTATTTGCAAATAGATAAACAAGCCAAGCAGGGTGGAGGAAGCCTGCATATCTAAAAAGTGTAATAGGCATTTTCTGCTGTGAGCTATTTTCAGTGTCCTCACAGCATACCCCAGTACAACAATTAGCTACTGGCACTGGGAGAGAACAACTAATACCACAGACTGGAATTGATTTTTGTTGTTCTGACACGTCTTTCTTCCTCCTCACTCAGTAAAATGCAATGGAGTTATCTCTTTTTAAAAAAGAAAGATACCCTATAGAAAAAACATGACATATATAAGATTCTTGGAGTCCTCAGTCTCTTCTTTTTCCTTTTCTTTTTCCCATGATAAATGTGATTTTAATAACTAGAATGTTCAGTACAATTATTCCATCACAGCTGGTGGAAGCAGAACATGTTGATTTATCACTGTTCACCTTAGTGACCCTCATGGGCTCCGTGGGAGTTCTTTTACTCTGGTCAGTGTAGGGCCAACATTCAGAACTTGGGAATGAAGGATTACAGTGGTGGACAGAGCAAAGATTACAGTCAAGGTTGAATTATTGCCCTGACTTTACTCTCACCTTTTTCAGACTTTTTTGAATTTGGAGTCTATCCTGAATGAATTTCCATTTCATTTCCTTTGAAGAAAGTCTGCTTAACTTTGGCGTGTTAGCGACAGAATAAAATAAATAACCCATAAACCTATTTTGTGTACTCATAATCCTTGTATCTCAACCATAGCCGAATGGATTCCATTAAGTCTGCATTATGCATCCAATAATGTAACATAGTGGGTGCCTAGGGGAAAAATATTATGGCAGGTTATGTAGTAGTACTTTCCTAGTTACACCTTCCCAGCTACCAGCAATGTGCAACTGAGCAAGAAGCAGTATTATAATGTTAAATAACCCTGATGGATTTTCTTCTATGAGTTCCTTCTATGAAGTTGTTCTAGTGAGTGCTAGCAAGGATCCTTTGCCAGTGACACGAAGCTGTGCTGAAGTCCTGACTTTGTATGAAGTATAATATGCACCTATTATTTTATAATGGTCGCACTCACCTTTCTTAAAGATATGATTTGTGATTAATTCTAATAATTTTCAGATAAAATTGGCCACAATATGCTCAAAGAGATTCAGAATGTCTGCCTGCCTTTCCCTCAGAATACACAATTTTCTTCACAATCACAGGTGCTGACTGAGTGTGCTTTAAGAACATTCAGCTACTCTGCTCTTAGCGATATCAAAAAATGATGCTCCTAGAAATGCTATGAATATACTTAATTTCTTTTAATTATATCTCATTAATCCCATAAGCTCTTGGCATTCTATGCTCTAATATTTCAGAGACATGTAAGACGGCTGCTGTTGGTTCCTTCATGCTGTAGTCAAAAGCTTACAGTAATCAGTATCTTCTCACACATGCTTACTGAATTTACCACAGTGGTTCCTGACTTCCTACATCTGCCCTTGGGAAGTGCTTGTTAGTGGAGAAAAACTTGGTATATTGTTAATGCATACAAAAGTCCTGTTACGCAGCAACTAATTTAAAGTGACTGAAATTAACTTTCTGTAGCAAAGCATAAATCACAGAGTCACAGAATGGCTTGAGTTTGAAGGGATCTTAAAGATCATCTAGTTCCAGACCTCTAACCATAAACAGGGACACCTTTCACTAGACAGGGTTTATAAAAACCCCATCCAGCCTGGCATTGACCACTTCCAGGCATGAGAGAATCACAACTTGTCTGGGAAATCTGTTCCAGTGCCTCACTACACTCTGAGTAAAGAATTTCCTCCCGATATCAAAATGTTATGAATTTTTATATTATTAAACAAATTTTCCAATTGTTCATGAAAACCATTACACAAACATTTTTATTCAGCTTGACTTCGGATTTTTAGAAGGAAGAAACGCCCACAGAAAACAGATGCTTCCTGCATTTTAATTAAGATCCTGCATGTGTCTGGATATCAGGAGATTATTAGGAGTTTCAGCCTAGGCCTCTCGGTCATTCTGCTGCACAGTAATTTTGGAGTCTGGAAAACAACTAGTCCAGAAGGCAGACACAGAACAGAGATTTCTCTGTTTTAGAGGACAAAAGGAGAACATACTCCTGAAAAAACTTGGCATACACACCAAAGTCCGTGGGACAAAGCAGGACAGTTGCTGGGGTGCTGCTCTTCAATCTGGGCAAGAGGTAGACTATCACGAGATTTTTAGAAGCACTGACATGTCCCAAAAGCCTTCCCTCCCATCTTCCTTCCTACCAATGGCCAAAAGCAAATCAAAGAAGGAATGTAAGAGTAATAAAAGCACTGAGATGAATCCCAAAAATTCTTCCTGAGTCTTTTCAATTGCCTGTGACATCAGGCTTCAGTGGACATGGAGTGGAATCCTGGTGTTGGAGCTGCAAGGCCAGCCTTCCTGTGCTCTGAAGTACTCTGGAACTGGAAGCTTGTGAGACAAATCCTTAGGAAAGTGCATGGAGGAAGGATAAATGTTATTGGGAATGGCTAGGTATGAGAAGGGAAGGAAATCCATGAACCGAGTGCTGCCTGAGAAAAAGAAAGTTGGACTAGTGAAGGCAAAATCCAAACTGAACCTCTCCATCGTAGCTCTTTCTCTTGTCATCACCAACCACCCCAATGGATTTGAGTCTCTATACCTAAGACAGAACAAATAAATATAGAATTGTGTGTATAAAGACCTTACATGATGAATTTTTGCACAGAGCATGCTATGAATGAGTTTCTTTCTGCCACAGGTCAGCTTATTAGAGTTACAGTAATTTTACTGATCACTTTCATTGTTTGGTTATCAACTTAATTAAAAACTGCTATAAAAGACATTTTTTATTCCTGTGCTCCTAATCCATGAAGCAAAAATGAACAAGTGTCTGTTATTGGTACATCTGTAGATGTAACACTACCTTTGGCAAATTGTTTCACTGTACAAAGAAAGTTACAAACAACCTGATATTGGTAGCAATTTATGATACAATTAGATAAAACTTACAGTTCAAATTCAAACAGCTTAACAAATACATTGGTTGTATTATGGAACAAAGGAGTTGGGAAACACTCTTACAGTGTGAATTTCTAGTTTTGGTTGAAGAACTTTACATAATTGAAACATGAGTTCAGAAAGGGCCCCGAAATTTACAAGACAACATGAGTGCTTTTCTTTTTGCTTTTATTTTAAAATATGAATTTTCTTTCTTATAAATAACATAATACACACACAGAAAAAGATGTGATGGCAGCATCTGCTCTAGCAATACCTTACTTTGTAATGACTGACAAAAAGTAGTGAATGAGGAATGAACTCTGGTGTCTTTAACAGAAAAAGAAATAAAAAATTACTCAAAGTATTGAAGCTTCATAGCTTCTGCACACACTGGACTACGAATGATTTTAGGATCTATTCTGAACTTAGACTTGGAAAGTCCTGTTTCCTTGGCAATTCAAAGAAACAATTCATTTATTTTTGGGTTCTCTGTTAGGCCTAATGTCATCAGCTCTGCATCTGCAGTTTGTTTGCTCTCTTAAGCAGGAGCTAAGCTGGCCACACAAGAAAAAATGTGGGTAAATAAATAAACAAACAGGTATAAGCAGCTTTCTGGGATCTTGGGCTTGCTTAGCATTTCAAAGTCCTTCTTTTGTTTAACAAGTCATTGGGCAGCAGAATGAATTGCTCAGTAAAAGCTAACGTTTAGAAAGAAAAAGAACAATCTTCAACAGTTTTTTTTCCTAGCAAAGCCATGAATACGTTTCTACATAAGCTCAGCCAACCTTGTGGCTTCCTTTTTTTTCCAATTACAATGCTCAGACAGTATTCTGTCTCCATGCTTGAGTCAAAGGTCTTTTTTTTATCCAGCATGGATAAAACTGATTCATTACTGCTGATGCCCTCTCTTCATGGGGTGTTACTGGGTGAAAAGGTTTGGGGAAAATGTGGGTCTTGACTGCATCTCCTAGCTAGGACTGTAATACGTAGCCTACTAGTTCTCTCCGAACCAGTCTAAATCTTTTTAAAAACAGAGACCTTTTACTTTTACCTTGTTGTACATTAATTAAGGTGTATTCCTTACATCCTTCAGCTTGGGGGTTGTACTGGGTGATGTGTAGTGGTCCCTTCCAACCCAAACTATTCTACAATTCCCTGTAAAGCAGTTTTCCAAATCTGAAATCAGTATCATGGCTATCAAACAAAGGATTCTTGCATGGTCCAGCAGGACCAGCATATCAACACAGTCAGGTTCTCACTCAGATTATGGACTTATGGTCCTCCTTCTTTGCCTGCCTATTATCCCTGTGCTATTCCTTTGAAGCCAACAAAGGAATAACTTGAATACAGGGTGCAAAATAGCTGATGAAAGCTTTGGTCCACTGTGAGTAGGATTGCAAATCTTTGGCCTCACTTGAAGTTGAGCAGGGTTCATTTGGATGCTGCTTTCTCTTTCAATTAATGGTGGCCCTGCTGTGCATTTGCTTGTTATGTGTCTCAGCTGTAGAATGACAATTCTACAATGGATACCATTTTGCAATTAAATCCAGAGCCTTTGATATCTTCAGCCCTTGCCTGGACAAGCCTCTCAGAAATCTGATCTAACGACAAGCCTCCAGAGGACCCTTTCCACACAAATCTTTCTATGATTCTATCAGGGCTTTTTTCATCATCCATAAGAAAAGGTTATTTAATATAGAAAGAGGTCTGTTCCTCATGTGACATGCCACCACTTTGCTTTATCACTGATAACCATAGATATCACTAATGTAACTCACAGCTCAGAAGTTTTAATCTATTCTCCCAGCTAGTAGTAGGGTCAGGAAAACTGCAGAGTTATTTCTAAAGAAAAGAGAGGCATGGCTCCAACATTTTATGCAAGAAAATGATTCAACGGAAAACCTGCTGAAAAGGTTGAAGTGTAGTTAAGCATGCAGATAAAGAAAAGTATGACATTCACCTAAAATATCATAATTAATGAACAAATATATCATCCTGAAGTAAATTTGACCGTGGGGTCACATTAAGTTCACAGCACTATTTGCTCCAAAGTAGCTGACTTGTTCTCTTTTTCCCTTTAAATACAAAATCATGTTAAAAGAAATGCAGTTTCCCTGAAGGTCCCATGTCACTGCATAAATTGAAGCTTGTGCAGGCTCTGGATTTCACAGACAGGATGAAATGTGTTTCTGCTAAAACAGAAGATCTATCATGAGATGATAAAAATTATTACAGACCAGATAAAATCAGTGTCAATACATAGAGTCCTAATAAATGAAGACCTGGACCTGCAGGTTTCTTAGGCTAGTCCCAGTTATTGATCCAGGAAGCAGGCAGTTAGTTGGCATTGAAAAATAGGGCTGCTCAGGTTTTGTATGAAACATGGAAGCTTTTAATGAAGAAATGTCAGCAGTGACAAAAAGCTGGGAAAGCTGAGTCTGCAGCCCCAGTACAGAGAGGTTCTGGTAGGAATACCCATGCAGGATTCTCCCAAAATATCTTCTGACTCTCCCTGGCCTGTCTGTTCTGCTGGCTACAGCAGTGATGGTAGCAAAAGCACCAGGATCCAACAGACCTTTAAAAAACATCATGCATGCTGGCTTCACCCTTCATGTTTCCACCAATATCATACATATTTGGAAGTCTGATCCCAAATGTAGGAGAGACATTTTCCAATCTGTTCACCCCATTATGTAAACAAGACTTTTGTCAAAAGGCAACGAAAGTACAATTCTTTTTTCAATGAAACAGAGACATTCAGATGACTTGGGCACTTATAAAAACTCTACTGTTAAAGGCTCACTTTATGTGTTTGTGTTTAAAAGTCTTGGCTAAGATCATTCAGTGATTAAATACAGAGCAGAGAGAATAATTTTTACTGACTATTTGCCATAATCCCCCATAGTAATCTTTTACATTATCATTTCTATAATGGATGACATCACCTCTCTTTGACTCACTTTATGTGTCTGTAATGCTTGAAAAGGATTTCATTGTTAAGGTATAGAAGATTTCCTCATATATCACAGCTGGCAGGAGGACTCTCATTTCCCTCATCATTCAGTCTTCATTCTGTCCTCGTGAAGCCAACCAGCTGAAAGATAATATCTTCTAACAACTGTAATTGCTGTTACTCTGCACACAATATCAAGTTGTCCCCTTAATTCCAACTGTCTCCATAGTTACTGTATGCTTCTGGCAACGTGCCAACATTTAACAAGGATTTAGTCTTTTGTCATAGCCACCTTCTAAGAGTTTTATGTAAAACAGGATTCCTTGTCTTCTCTGTGGGCCACTAAGAAGAAATATTGTATGTGATGTTAAAAAAAAAAGGAGTTTCATGATAACTTAGTCCTCATTTGTAACAGAGTCTGAGAAAATCTGATATGTAAAATGGAAGTAGAAAATGGACTGCTCTAATGTTGGCTCAAGTTAAGATTCTACTCTTGGTGTTCACGTAATACAACAAGCCAATCACTTTCCAAACAGCACCTGGTATGGTAGGAAAGAAAATCCTGGAGCTGGAAGGTGTGTCATCATCACACAGCTTAATAGAAACTATTGGAAAGGTGCAGAGAAATATCTTAGTCAGCCTCTTGCTTCATCCTAAGAACATCTGGACCCTATTTCATCTCATTTTGCAGATGACCCACCACTCTGTTCTATGCTGCCTTCTCTGTTCATGCTCATATATATTTGTATGACATTTCATTACATTTGTCTTATTGATTGAGCTCATACAGACCTTTTTTTCTACAGCCTGGAGTCTGATGACTCCAACTTTGGACTGAAATATAGGCATAGCTTGTGCACCACTAATGGATAACCCAAGGTTCCCACACTAAATGTTTCTTCTTCCTTGCTGTATTTCCTTCACAGTTACTTTTATGCATCCCCAGACAATAGATCCTTATTGAGAGCTGCCCAGCAACTTGCTCCCCACTCTGCACATACATCCAGGGGTGCCCTATCCTAGGTGCAGAATCTGCTCTTGTTAAACTTCATAGAATTGGTGATTGCTCAGCAATCTAATTTGTCGAGGTGTCCACAGGACCAAGACATGTGGGCAGTCACTTTACTGAAAAAAAAATCAGGAGCTTTTGGAGCTCTGAATCAGGCTTAGGACCCAACAATATAAAATATGGTACCCCTCAATTTGTACTCAGTAATCAATTAGACACAAGTACAAACTGGAGGTGTGACCAAGAGGTTGGTTATGTGAAGAAACATGCATGAGAGTGAGATGGTTCTGGAATCACTCCCAAGAAGACTGATTTTTGAGGAAGACCTTTAAAAGTATTTAAGTTGAATGCATATTGTGTTTGTTTTGGCATGTGTCTCCAACCAAGCCTTCTCTGTCATTCTAGAAGCCCTCTCTCTAGAAGCCTTTCACTGATCTTCCATTATCTTGAAGACTGAAGGAATTTATTAGAAATGCCCATTCCAAATAAATTTTCCTTCAGGAAAGACAAATCTAAACTTACTGCTTAGAGATCATTTCAGGCATGAAAATATGCAAACAGGTTATTCATAAAGTTTATTGCATATTAATATAATCCTGTCTGAGCTCATTGTATCTGTAAATGCTCCATTTTTGAGTTCTCTTAGCAACTTGACCTCAGAAAAGTCTGCCAAAAAATGACTGATTTCTGCTCTTTGTTAGAGTAGTGTAAATGGGCAGGGCTGGCTGGACTTCTCACAGGATGTATAGCATAGGGTTTCAAAATGTCATGTTCTAGAAGGTTACAAGACTAAACAGGTTTCAACTAATGGGGTGTCTGCAGTGTCTGAGGAAAGGGAAAGTTTAAGGCTTAGATGTTTATTACAAAGTCATCCCTGCTTCTCCAATAACTCATTTTGATATTTTTTAATTTGCAAAAATGTGTCTGTGTGATCCCATAGGCTCTTAACTACTTTGTAATGAGTGTGTATGAACAGATGGAAAATGTTTTCAATTTCTGAGAGAAGTGCTAATGGATGTCACCAGCTATTAGAAAAGCTCAGGTGGTTCCGTTTTGGGAGAATAGGTATTGTCATAAGCATCTTCATTTTTAATGAAATGTTTGCTCATTTATACCTTTATAGTAAGTTTAAGACTGCATGTACAAGTGCAAAAAAATCAGAAATGGAGCTGGAAATTATTCACTGTGAAACAGTCCAGAAACTTTAATCCAAGCATTTCACCTGAAAATAACAAAAGCTTGTTGTAGGTCATACCAATATCAGGGAAAATTAATAACTGGGAAAAAAAAATCCTATCATGGTTAGACTTCTTTTTTCCTCTTTGTAACAGATACAGAAAAAGACCCAAAAAACCCACACAAAAAAATTAACAGCAGAAAGGAACAATTTTTCTATGTAACACTCAATATTCAGTCAATCTATTTAGATTTTTACCCACTAACCCAGATGAGATTTCATACTGGTTTTGAGCTCCCTCTAGCATCAGACATTAGGATATCCCCAGGAGAAGAAACTAAAATATGAAATATAAAAGGATAAAATGAAACTCCATAAGTAAATTTTCCCTTATATATCCACTCTGAAGGGAAGAATTAATAGAGTGAATAGGGTTGAGAAAAAGCTAAGGGAAACAAAATGTTTTCCTGGCTGGGAAATGAAGAATGGAGGGAGGCACAGATGAATTGGGATAGAGTAGTACTACTGGGTGCCCCTCCTCCCCTGTTACTACAAAAGACAGAGTTCAATAATATAAATTGCTCCTCTCTGTTCGGGAGTTGGCTCACATTGCTCAGCTGTATTGAGACCCTGCTTTGATCAAACAGCTGTGAACTGCATGAGATTATATTAACAGATAAAGGCATCTCAGTGTACTGTACACAGGCTGACACTTTGGAGATTAAAATGTGTAAAAGACCCTCTTCCCAAATCTTGCACTACTTCTCCATATACGTGATGCACAAAGACCAACCCCACAAACACAGCTCCTTCAGCACTCAAGCCAGACCTGAAGAAGCTTTCACCCATCCACCCCCTCTTCTTTTAGATCTCAATGTTTTGAATTCAGTTTTCAACTGGCCCAGTAAGGTGGGCAAAGGAGCAGCAGATATTACAAGTAAGGCACCACCTACAGCAATGGTTTCTCTACCATTGCAATGTGAAGAGCAAGTGTTCAGAAGCAGAAATTATTTTTCTCACCTGTCCCATGAAAGGCTTTCCCTGAGTGACAGGTGAGGTTGCAGGTGTTTATTCAGTGAGTAGAAGGGGGATGAAGTAGCTTAAAGGGAAGTGTTAAAATCTCCAGAGGGTGGAAGAAAGATTGAACAGAGCAGGCTCAAGGTGGAATATGTTCCTCACAGGTTTCTTCACAGCCCACATATTTTAGGAACACCTTGAACATTTATACATTTATTTTGCTCTCACATTTGATCACTCCAGGCATAGCAAAAAGTTTCTATTGTATAAGATACTGTACAAATTGTATTTCTTGGCCTCAGAAAACATACACTTAGAGCCGTAAGCCCAAACAGATGGATGAGACGTTCTCCAGAGACTGTCTAGGTGAACCATGGACCACAGCTAGCAAGTGCTTATATCTAAGTAAAAAAGAAAAAAATCAAATGGGGAATAAATTTCAGTACCTGCATTGAAAACTGCAAAGAAAATACATATTTTAACTTCAATCTGAATGAAAAAAAACCCTAAAACATGTATGCTAGTGATGCTATGTTAGCTTCCTTTGGTAAAGTAGAAATGTTTTAATGACCTCTCTCTGTCCAGCCATGTCAACATTCTAGATCTTCCCAGTTAAGAACTTTCACAATTTGAAATGGTACAGGGAACCATCAGGCATTGCAGGACACTGCAGCTCCTCATTTTATTGTGTATATTTCTCTGCAGTCAGGTTGAGTTTGTTTTAAGTTTATTTTGTTTTGACTAATCTCACAGCAGAAGAAATGGAAGCCTCATGAACAGCTGGGATATAGCAAATCCCATATCCTGACTCATAAAAGTCG
This sequence comes from Cettia cetti, assembly GCA_013401135.1. Taxonomy (NCBI): domain Eukaryota; kingdom Metazoa; phylum Chordata; class Aves; order Passeriformes; family Sylviidae; genus Cettia; species Cettia cetti. The sequence goes on along the minus strand of VZUI01036031.1, from coordinate 5,506 downwards.
CAGGTAATCCAAAGAAAAACTATTCCAAAGACACAGAATGGCAGTTTCTTTGCTTTTCAACAGCTCTGCACTGAAGGTAACAGATGCCCTTCTTTGAAACCAGTCTGTTGGAGTTTCAGAGAGGGGTAAAAAATGCAGAAGAAACCCCAAACACAAAAAAGCCCAGCTGTCGGGTTCAAATAGCCTTGAAGTGGAGCTACAATCCAGGGAGACAGAGAAACATGCTGAAAGCCAAGATCTGAGAAAAAAACTGTTTCAGTGTTTATCGATAGAAGTGCTTTGCAAAAACTCTGTTTTCCCTACAACTGCCTGGTCGTTTAGGGCTGGGCTGGCTTTGTCTATCCATGGTTTTGACACTATCTCCTGAAAATGGTGACCTTCAAAGACAGGTTGCTCACCCGCCCAGCACCATAATTCGAGTTGTGGTAAGAGTTACAGAGCACAAGTGCTGTTTTCCACCTGCTGGGATTAACCATGATAAATGAGCTTTTTAAATTCTGGCATGAATGAGAGTTCCTACTTGTGTTTCATTAAAATGGAGCTAGTAATAAGTATTTATATCCTAAGCAGCTGTGAGAAAACAGGGCATAGCACCAATGCAATTCATGGCAAAAAGAAAGAGTCTTTTTCCTGCATAAAATATTCCCTTGGATAAAGAAGCAGCTTTAAAAACTGCTGTTTTCACAGAATATGACAGCTTTTCAGACAATATTAAGAACTGCTAAAAATCAATCTCCAAGCCAGAGATGAATATTGTGTCTGGAGTGCAGAGGAATTTCATGAAAATTCTGTTGACAAAAATCAAACTTGGTTGCTGAAGATGACTGAAGATGAATTTTCAAAAGTAAGAAACTAAAAATTTTATTTCTTTGTTAGTTGATAGGCTCCTTTTTCACAGGTTTGGTCCCAGAGATTAGAATTATTTTGGGTACACAAAAGCTCGGTGTGCTCAAACATCTTCAGCAGCAAAAAATTAATTCTGGCAGCACCAGGAGGAAAGGACTGTGGTCTTACTATGTTGAACAAGGAGCACATACAAAACCACACAGAATAGAGCTACACTCAAATCATGCCCAGCACCTTAGTCTGTGCCTCTTTGCAAACAGCTTTTCCTCTGCTGTCCCCGGCGGCTACTTTCCTCCTTTCTCTGTCAGCTCTTTTAAAAACCACTCTCTCATCTATCTTCAGTGATGTTCTTGATGTTCCCTTTCTCAAAATGTCTCAGACTTGTTAAATGGTGTTGAATATCCCTTTGGTCAGTTTAGGACAGCTGTCTTGGCTATGCCCCTTCCCAACTTCTTGCCTGGTCGTGGGTCTTGGGGCTGGGGGCTGGTGGTAGAGCTTTGGACGAACAACCATGAAGGGAGAACTGCTCAGCAGCAGCCAAAACATTAGAGTGTTATCAACACTTCTCTAGCTGCAAATACAAAGCAGAGCACTGCAAAGGCGCTGTGAGGAAAGTAGACCCCATCCCAGTCAGACCCAATACATTTGGTAATATACAACACTTAAAATGTATTTCTTAATATGTATAAATTGAAATGTGACTGTAAATGAATTAGAGAATAGAAAGAAGTTAAAAACTTCTAAGGAAGTAATTTTAGAAGAACCCCACACTGAGTTCATTACTTTTTCACAAAATCACAGCATTCTTAGTTTCAACAACATTGTGTCCTACAAAGGTGTGTATGGTGGGGGGAAAACAACATTTCTTTACTTGGACTATCTTCTCTGTTTTTGTCAATATGAATTTTACTATTTGAATTTAATCAGGCCTTGTATCTAACATAAACTCTGATCTTTTGCAGGCTATGCAAACTTGGTTTTCTCCTCTTTCACAAATACTTTTAAACATAAATGTTAGCTGAGTGTCTTGTGTCTGCATTAGCAGAACAAGTTCATACAGCCCCTTGTTTGATCTGCTTGTCAATTTTGCCCTGAGAGAATAAACAAAGTGTCAGACTTAAGATTTATTTGTGTAACAGAGAGGCATGCAGTGCATGAGTTTTGGAGGACTACAGGGCTTTAATATTAATCCTTGTCCAATGCATGCAGTGCATTGGTCTGGAGGATTTACAGATATCTGGTAGCCCAGATGGTTTAGGAGTGGTAGAAATCTAGGACAAATAGGCATGGAGCTTGTGTGGTTTGACTGTATGAGGTGTGTAGTGAAATATATGTCTTGACAATCCAGACTTCAAGAACACTGTCTAGGTTGTGTCCACTTTGGCTAAGACCCATTGATCAGCTTCCAGGAATAAAAACAAGCTGACATGCAGAAAAAAACCTGCAGGAGAGGTTTACAAATATGCCTTCTGGGCTTGGGAATAGAAAGATCTGCTAAATATATTTATAGTATATGATAAATGCTTTCAGCAATGGAAGTCCTAAGTTTTTCTTCAAGGTATATAGCCATCCCTCACTTCCTGCCAAGTCAGGGCTGGACTAAACCATTAGCAACATTTTGGACAGAAAGGAGAAATGTGTGAAGTGAAAAGACAAGAGAATGCACAGGTGAAAGCCCTCTCCCCTATGAGACTGTTTCACAAGCTGCTTGGGCATTCAGCTACAAAGCTGAGGAAAAAATCTGTATAGCCCAGAAGGTTTCAGTTTTATCATCAAAAAAAAAAACATAAAGAAAAGTTTTTTCTCCTTATCTCAACCCAGTGCCTGCTATCTGCCATGAGATGAAAGTACCAAAGAGACAGATTTCCTCGTTTTTTGACGGTCCCTCACAAATGTATATATTTTGGGAGATATCTGAAAAAAAGCTTGCAGAAATATTTCTATTACATTTATTCATAGTCCTGAAATGCTTTGCATGCCTGATCATGAATAGGATGCCTGGTGGACACCAGCTAGACAACATATCAGAAAATGTTACTTCCGCCAATTGGTGTACAGTAGAAGGCCAAAACAGATTGATGTGTGAGTGCAAGGGAACAGTGAGACAATAAGAGGTGCCCTCAGCATTCCAACTATTTGATTGTCTCAAGTTTTGGTTATATTCATATTGTTTCTGGTAAATTCAGATTTTTTTTCATGAGTGTCACAAAAATTTTAGGGAGGCAACAAAGATGACATTTTCATACTATATACAGCCAGTGCCTCCAAGGTATTAAGGCATGACAGCAGGATAAAGAACCAAAGGAATTATTTGAAAATTGTTTGAAATGCTTTACAGGGTGGCTAACATTGCTGTAAGCTTTTTAGACTAAAGGAATCTCAGATTTTTTTTATTTTTCAGTTGTACATTAACTAACTCCAGCCCAAGTTACCACACACACTGACCCTGAAAACTACACACCATAAAATGTACATCGAAGAATAATACTTCATCCTCATAGAACTCATGTAGAAGAAGAGAGAATATCTGTGAGTGGTCTCAGATTCTACAAGCATCAAGAAACACAAAACAAAATGGCAATTTATAGCTCATTTAACTAATTTCAACTTTAGCTATGGGATTCTTCTTAAATGCTATGAATTTTATATGCTGATATTACTCTCTCTATAGGTACAGAAACAGGGAGTACAAGCCTTTTCTATACCAGTCTACTGGCTGCTCCACGTGTCCTAAACCTCTCACCTTTTAATTTTTGGTATCTCCTGGCTTAGCGAAACATGATCAGAAGTATAGTCTCTAGTCAGGGAATATCCTTCTGCTTCTTAGTCCTTTAAATACAATACAGTTATTTTAAAAAGATTATTTTTTTAATCCCAGCTACGAATGATTATTTATTGCATTCACTTTGGATTCTCAAGTCAATTATTTAATAACATATTGCAGGAAATACCAACTTAAATTTTTTCACTGCTTCCGAAGTTCCTCCCAAAAATCAATTTAACGATCTGAATGACTCTTTCAAAGGGTAAGTTTGCTATTCATAGCTAAGAATTCCTGTTTGTCTGAAGCTGTGAGGCAGACTAAAAAAGTTCAATAAACATCCATTTTCAGAGCAATCAGGAACAATCAGTTCCATTTGATTCAATCCACTTTCTAGACATTGCATGCTGATTCTCCTACTAGGCAAGGATAAGAACTGCAAAAATCATGAAGTCTGATGATTCACAGAGAGATGAATAAATATTTTCTGAACATTAATAACCCTTTATTTTCTGAATCATAACATAGTGAATACAATTGTCTTTGTAAAGCTCTAAACCCCTACTTCTGAAATTAATAACTTACAAACATTGGCCTTTAAGTAGTCTGCAGGATAAGTGCTTAAGATGAAGTAGACTTGAGCTTTTCTCTTCATTTTTTTTTTTTTTTCATTTCTTCCCTCTATTCAATCCTGCCCATAGCACTGACACAGGTTGAATGCAAGAGCTTTATTTGACATACTGGAAATTCTTTATAATCAATTCATCAAGCACACATCCTTTCATCTTCACGAGCCTTGAATGCTTTTTGCTTAAAGCAAACACAAGGACATATGTGGCAGGATGGTCAAGGATAGTAGATCTGGGACAAACACTTTAGAACAAGTGACAAGTGAAATTTAAAGATTTATATTCTGTGCGGAACTCGTTAAACTGTAAAGGTGTCATTATCTGTTTAACTTTTCAAAGCCATTCAATAAAATAAACACAAATAAATTGCATTCAAACCAGGATCAATATGCAAAAATTAAGAAATATTAATGGGATCCAGAGAGTCGACAATGGGCATTTCAGTCCAGTATTTCTGAGCCCACCATTAAGGATTTCTGTGCTCACAAAAGCTTGTATTGCCTAGAGATAATGTTTTAAATAATCCCAGTTCCCAAAGACCTTTACAATTTTGCACGCGTATTCTTCCCCTTCCCTATGGGAATGAAATACCAAACATTGCTATTCCGTGAGAGAGAGTTATTATATATATCTCATCACAAACCTATTTAGGTAAGAAAATAGTTCCAGAACTACAGAAAAATTTCCTACAAAGATATATCTATCTAAATATAACCCAGAAAGCATATTGCACCCTGGGTTACGTCCAAAGCTGGGTGAGTCCAGCAGGGCAAGGGAGGGAATTCTGCTCCTCTGCTCTGCTCTGCTCTGCTCTGCTCTGCTCTGCTCTGCTCTACTCTGCTGTCACCCCACCTGCAGTGCTGCATCCAGCTCTAGGGTGCCAGCACAGGAAGGACATGGACCTGTTGGAGCAAGTCTAGACAATGGACATGGACATGGTCAGAGAGATTGAAAAGAAAGGCTGAAAGAGTTGGAATTGTTCATTCTGGAGAAGAGAAGGCTTTGGGGTGACCTAACTGCAGCCTTCCAGTACCTGAAAGGAGCCTACAAGAAAAACGAAGAGGGACTTTTTACAAGTGACAGGAGGAGGGTGGAATGGATTCAAGCTGAAAGTGGTAGGTTTAGATTAGATATTAGGAAAAAAATCTTTACTGTGAGGGTGCTTGTTGGGGGTTGAATTTGTTTTTTGGGGGTTTTTTTTGTTTGTGGAATTTTTCCCCATTGGGTTGCCAAGGGAACTAATTGCTGGGTGCTTATGGGTGCTTGTCCA
>VZUI01036029.1:0-53342 GCA_013401135.1 Cettia cetti | reverse complement strand
AAAAAAAAAAAAAAAAAAAAAAAAAAAAAAAAAAAAAAAAAAAAAAAAAAAAAAAAAAAAAAAAAAAAAAAAAATTAGGATAAAAACCCCCCATCTGCAATATTTGAAACAGAGTGGTAGGAGATGTCTGCATTGGGAAATTGGAGTGATTCCAAAAGGCTCAAAAAACATCCTTCTGCTATTTGATAATTACGAAAACTTTAAAACAGAGAGGCATCAGTAACATGCTGATTACTAGCAAGAGGTTTCACTGTAACAGTCTACGGAAATCGGCGTCTCCTTTCGGGGTTGTGTCTCGGAGTGCGCCTCGCACTGTGCTCGTGGCGCTGAAGTTTGGAGCTCTGCTGCCATCTGCAGGGATCTGCCCTTCCCTCGCCGCCGACTGGGAATGCTCTCTGGAAACTTCCCCATCGGAGCCACTCCGCCATCCGTAATGTCAGCCTGCATCACCACTGCTCTTTTCTTTATACCACCCTCACTTGGACACAAAAAGGCCAAATAAATTCAAGGTTAAACTGTAAAGAAGTCAAAGATAAATTGGGTCTATGCTTAGCAATTTGTTACAATTGCCTTTTTCTAGATTATGTCGTTTCTGTAATCTTATTTCAAGTATGGCAAAATATGTCATTACCATTTATGAAAGGTCTGAAAACTGATCAAAATTTAATTTATTTGAACTTCTGCTCTATAAAGAGAGGTGTGATTTCTTCTTAACATGGAACAATCCTGCTCTCGCTCAGGTGGTCATCTTCAACAAGTATCAGTCCAATGTTTTCTTTAGACCCCCTTCTTGCTATTAGCATACATTAAAAAGCCCTTCATATCTGACAAAGCACTGACCAGTTTCAGCTCTTCTTGAGCTTTGGCTTTTTATGTCTTGTCCCTGCATATACAAACCACAGCTCTGAACCACATATTTTACAGATTTATTGCTGGAAAGAAAAATAAAGTGTTCAAATATAAAGATGAGGATAATTTTCATATTTGATCCCTCTACATCCCTCTCCGTTCTAAGAGCAAAATAAAGAGATAGAGTGAGAACACTCCTGCATTTGTAGAGACTAAGCAAATTCCTACCTTTCTTTTCACTTGAAAGTGCTGGCTCCTGAGGTACCCTTTTAGCAAGCCTGAGCAACAGTACTGGAGACAAATAGATTTATTGCTGATTTCATCAAGGTTCTGACTTACCTTTGGCATGTAACAGATTGATTTGTTTCTAATTTGCAGAGTCCAGTTTCAGGTCATTTTCTGATTCCTCTTGATTTTTTTTGGCAGGGTTCTTTGTACTACATTCAGCATGAGATGACTTTGGTAACAGAAATAATTAAATATTTAGGATAGATGGACAAAATTTTTCTTTATGTGAACTAAAGGTAAGGTTAACTAATTCTCACCTTCAAATTTGTTTTGTTTGGAAACTGCTTTGCTTCTATAAATGACTGATTTCATGAACAGCAGCAACAGCAGCTTGTGCCTGACAAATGTCAGTCTTGAAAGTATTTGAGGTTAAAAAGAGTTAGAAACTAGCATTGACATTTTATTTCCAGATTTGTTTTTGTGATACAATCATTAGACACTGCAGCCTTGAACCTGCTGCCAAAAAAAAAAAAAAAAAAAAAAAACCCAAAAAAACCCCTGGAATCATAGTAAATCTCATAATGTTTCCACTGTATTGATGACATGGGCTATAGAACTCCTAAGTGACTGACATAAGTCTAAAAGTGTAATTGTTTGGCTCTGAAACCCTCAACCCTAAGAATGCACAGGTTTCTCTATAAACTGTTACCTGGCACTGTAGTTGAAAGTGAGCATGTGCTCTGATGTGCTCTCCACAACCTGCAATTCCTTCAGGAGCATCCATCTGCTCTGCTGTGGGTCTTCCATGGACAGCAGCAACTATTCTTCATAAAGCATCTCCCCTGATTTTGGTGTCCCCTGTCTTGTTCCTCACTCTTTTTGTTTCCTTCTCCTCTCTCCATTTAACATTTCATACCCTTTCTAAAATACATCTCCAGAGAGGTGTCACCAGCTCAGGTGCTGGGCTCAGCCGTGTCCTGGTGTGGTCTGTGGAGCTCTCTCCAGCTGGCTGTGTCCAGCATGGGCCAGCCCCTGGCCTCTTCCCACAGTGGCCTCCCCTGCAGCCTCTCTCTGCCCTGCTACCAAAACCTTGCCACCCACACGCAGCATAGAGTGACATTATAAATGACATAAAATTAGCTTCAACTCATATGCCTTTTGTTCCTGGTCCCTTCCCTCTAGGGAGTGGCTAAGGTTGTGCAGTGGAGGAATGACTGCAAGTGGGGCAGTGTGTGACACTTGTTAGAGAAAATGGCAAGCAGGTAGTGCTAGAAATAGGCTGAAGAAAAAGAGTCTTATGGTTTGTGCAGTTGTCATAAATGAGTGGTTTAGGTTGTTCAAAGGATCACCTGTGAAGGTGTCAGCAAGAGCAGGTTTAATATTAAAATGAAAGCACAACAAGGTTTGTTGGCAAGGCCCATTCTACTATTTACTAGATGGTTAAAGGACACAGAAAAAAATTGGACTGAAATCTAAAAATCAATCAACCTAAAACTAAAATCAATGAACAATTATCTATGCAGAGCCTGGGCATGGAAAAGGGTAAGGATAGAAATGCTGAAGGATGAAAAGGAACAAGGAGACCCTCCAATTGAGTCACAAGGTTCAGGGTAGACCCCTTTGCTAAACTTCACCCTGATCTTGACCTGTGTTTTAAGCATAAAGGTTTTAACAGCACTTCAATCTAACAGCACTCACTTGATAGCTCCATTTAAACAGTTTAGCAAAATATTCATATAAAATTTACTGTAGCACAACAGTAACTCACTTATAGGCCTATGTTACTTACATATCTAAAGTACTAAAGAAGCAACATTCACAGCAAGTTTGCTACAGCATATTCATACCTGTACACACACATAGACTTAAAGGAGTATGTACAAGGCATACACCTGTGAAAATTCCCCTCTAATTCAGCAAAATACTCACATCAGATGCCTTTGCACCTTCTCCATTGGCAAAGGGTCGAGCCTCTGGGAGTGGGGGTTTCAGCCTAGGCTCCATCATAGGTGCTCAGTTGCAGCACTCTAAGTATAGCAAATTTGAGGGTTTGCTGGTTCTAAGAGTTGTTCCCTGGAGGAGAAGATTGCTGGTTGCAGCCCACTGCAGTCCAGGAGAGCACAAAGGGTCTCATTCTCAGGACCACTGCTTATGGGGTCCCATGCCACTCTGATTTTCCATCCTGACCACAATTCATGCTGGTAACCTTCTCAGAAGGTTTGACAACAAAGATGCTATTCCACTTAGGTTGTTATTCAGACAAGAAAAATAAGTTTCCAAGGCTGTTTGTTAAGAAATAGAAGCTCTGTAGCCAGCTCCCAAGTTCCTGGGAGCAGATGGTGTTTCTGATAAGCTCAGAGGAGTTGAGCACAGGTGTTGCTCATCAAGGCCAGACTTAAGGAGAATTTCTGAGATCATGGTATGGCCTGAGGAGAAGCATGGGATATGTTGCAGCACCACAGCAGTAAAACTGCACTCTGCAGAAAGAGATTTAATCCCAATCTCTGACATAAAATTACTAAACAGTTCTTACCAGTTTTTTTAAACAACAATGACCAAGTTCTTTAAGGCAGGGAGATATATTTCCTCCAACACTATGACTCACAGCTGACAAATTAGCTGAAGCAAATAGATCTTTAGCCACAGAGGCAGATACCTAGAACAAGGCAGGTATTCTAGGTATGACAGGAGACAACGAGGAGCATGGCATAATCCTGAGAAGACTTACAGAGGGTGAGATTAGAAAATTGCTAGCTGAGGTCTACCTGGAGTTTTAACCACAGGTTAAAAATGCACACACTGCCGAGCTGGTCCCTCCACAGCTCTGCACCACACTGCATCAAAGCTGACAGACTCCATAGACCTGAGCTGACTCTTCACAACCTCTGAACTAGTGTCTCTGCATCCTCAGCATCATTAATTTGTGACCCAGATAAATCATCCATACATGATTAACAACTGCACATCCCAGGATGCTCAATTTGTTCCCATATCCAGGTCCCTTTTTGCAGAACTTTCATCTTTCTACACTCTCTCTATGCTGCTCAAAATACACACCACACTCCCCTCCATGCCCCAGCTTGAGACTACATTTTCTACTACCATTAAAAATTGGCAACTAAAAGGTACTTGTCCAACCTTGTGCACACCTTCTTTTGGACAAGACTGAGAACTTAAAATTCGGGATTAGGTAGCTCACTCTTGCTCTGGAGAACTTGCTTAAAGTTTCCATTATGTTCTTTAAAAGCTGTAATGCAATTAAAGCATTTTCCATTTTGCAAATCATCAGCAAGGACATCTTCAAAATGTTAAATAGTTTGTTTAAATTAAAGCAGTTGTTCTATGCTTGAGTTTAATGCTTTATACCAAAATCAATATGAGCACAATGCAAGTCAGGTCATAGAATTTAAACAACTGGGGAATATTCTGCTTTTCAAGACTTGAGACTTGAAGTCTCAAGTCTTGAATTTAGTAATAATCTTCTTCTAAAGAGTAAGTTATATTTTTCCTATCCATATAATCTACACCAGCAATCCAAGGGAAAATAGCTCACTCTCCAATCTCTGCAACTGGAACAAGCCCTGTCTACTTAAGCAGGAATAGCTTGAGGATGTTACGTGAATTTCCCAAATTTTCAATTACTGAAATAATATCCCCTACTGGCTCATAAAGTGCAGTGTTATTTACATTACCTTCAAATGCAAATGAAAATGCCTCTTGCTGAAAATTCCAAATCTGAAATCACTTACCATTTTCCGGTAAACCAAAACAAGCATGCTTTTCAGGAAACTCAGTTGTTTATTCAAATCTAGGAATGGATTAATTCAGGACACTTTCCCATACCCAGATACTAACATTCAGATACTCATACCTGATACAAGCTGTAATTTTTCAGCAAGTGTCAAGCCAATTCCACCAGCCTCATTCACAGCAAAATCAAAATGAACACATGGCAACACTTTATTAATCTCTCTCTCCCTGCTGCCTATCTTTTTCCATCTGTGTGGCCCTGCTTCACATCACTGTATAGTTTAACTTACTGTACATGTAGGATATCCAATTTTTTTTTCTACATGCCAAGATTACTGTAAATGTGCTGCAGTAAATTTATAAAGAACCTCAATTTGTACTACCTTTTGTGTTGCAGAGGTGGTATCTCGGCAACAGTCGTGCCTGCTTTTTCCTCTGCAGATGCTTTGCTGACTCACCTTCTCGTGGATACAGCAGCTTTATTTGGCTGTGCAGCACCAGTGCATACATGAATATAGCCTTTACTTCCCTTTCTGTGGAGCACTGAACTACACAACTTCCAGAGGATGAAATATGAGTGGGTTTGCCTTTTGCTGGGCATGTGCTGCTATGGGCCCAGGAGGTAGAACTAAGGTACAGCAAGTCAATGTGTGCAAGCTGTCAAGTCAATAACCTATGAAGAAATTTTTGGTTTTGATTCACTTCTGGCAGCTGATGTCCTATACTTTTCTCCATAAACAAGCAAAATTCCCATGAATTCTTTTAAGATCACACCATGCCAAGCACCAATAACCATATAAGCTGTTATTTGAAAAAGAGTTACTGGCAGTAAAACACTGCAAAATAACCTACATGGATTTTAGTAAAAATGTATAGATTTTAAGCTGTAAGTTGGGAAAATAAGAGCTGTCTCAAGGTTTTAAAAATACCGCTTTTTTTGGAGTGCCTTTTTAAAATTAAATCAGACTCTAAAAGCAAAGATATAGCTCTGCCAGATTGACCACATGAAAACATAAGAACAGTGAAAGTTATACAATACAAATGCAAAACAGTAAGTAGCATGCATGTCCTATTTTAATTTTCACTTTTCTTTTAGGTTTCTTCAACTTTTCACTGTTTGTATTGTTTCTGCTACTTGCAAGTCTTCATTGCTTCTGGTAATTTCAATAACTTTTCATGACTTAATAGTCTGTTCAGTCAATGGAAAAATCATAACAAAACAAAACAAACCCCAATTAACTGAATCAAATGCAGAGCTTTTTTCAGAATACATTGAACTCAAAAAAGAAATAGCAGATTTAAGAGGTTAAATATAACTAATTAAACATCTCCTTATCTTTTCATTATATTCATTTGTAAATTTGACTTATTAGGTATATTGTCTTTATTCATCAGATGGCACTTACCAATTCCCATACCAAAACAATTAAAACAATACATTCTAATACAGCTGTCAGCTTCTCTCTCTCTGAGCTCAGTTTTTCTTTCATATAAAAGATGATGAAAATTTCTGGAATATCTTCTCATCCCCTGAAGAAATGTAAAAATTGCTCTCCCAAACAGCAAACTTAACTGCCCAATGACATCACCACTTGGATGAGATTGCCCTGGATAATCATACCCAGGAAACTGCTGGAGTTCTCATTTCTGTCTTTGTGGGCTTTGCACATAGAGAAACACAAAGGCAGAAGTATGACAGACATAAAAAATAAATGAAATTCCAAAAAGGAAATCACAAGAGTGCAACAACAACAAAAAAAAACCCGCAAATACTGCAAGGTACCACTTTGGGGAATTAATTCTTAAAAATAGTGAATTGTGGAGTATAAAACCAGATTTGAGCCAGTGTTGGAGAACACCTACCTGGGGCCGGTATTGGACCAGGTATGGTATAAAGAGGATATCCAGTGCTGAATAAATGAGTTAGAGATGTAGTGAATGTACTCGATTTATCTCTAGGACCAGGAGAATCAGTTCTTTTATGCCAGTTCTTCATACTCTACTGTTTTAACATCCTTATAATACTCCTATAAAGAGCACAAGACTTAAGGATTTCGACAAATATCTGAGGAGTTGTGTGTAAAAGACTGCTAAAAAATCCTAACCCTTAAAAATGACAGTAAAAAATTGTGTCATGTCATTTGGTAAATACAGCTAAATAGTTTCTTAAAAGGACTATGGAGATCATCACCAAAAAAACCCCTTCTCTCTATGAGCGTATAATTTTCTGTGGTGGCTTACATGTTTACTGTTCTGGGTACAGATGGCAGACCTATGATGAATTTTGGAATTCAGCCAATATCCCAGTATTCTGCCCTTTAAAGCTGGCTGTTGTGTGAGACAATTCTCAGAGGCTAGGCTTTTAGCCTAAGAGAAAAATAAGTGCTCCCTGGAGAAAATGGGTATTGGGTAGTGTCCCTTCAGTGTTGCCCAAGTGCAGTTTGAAGTAGCTGCTCTTCCTCCAAGAATTGATCCTTTTCAGGCATTGTAGAATCTCTGCAGTAAGACTGGCTCTGTCTCTGGAACAAGAAGGTGTATCTCATCAACAAAAACCAGTGTATTTCTACATGTTCAGGAGAAAAATATGCAACTTCTGTACTTACAGAAAATGTTACAGACAGAAATTGTTCTCACAGTCATGGAATAAATAATAAGCCAATTAAAAGAAGAGAAATTATTTATTTGTGTGGAGCTTGGCAACATGCCCAGCTCTGCTGTATAGATGTGAGATTCATAAACAGCTCTTTCATCAAACTGACATTATCCCCCCAAATGACAAGAAGAGACAGTTAATATGTCAATTGAGGTGTCAGAAGAAGAGAATTTGATCAAGGATTAAAAACCCCCATTCATCTACTCTACAACAGGTCTGAGAGTACTCGCTGATGTTTTTTCTGCCATAATTTCCAAAGTGAAGTAATCAATAACTAAATCAAGTAATCAATCTCTCCAAATCATATTATACAGGAAGAAGAAAACTCATTTTCAGTTACTGGACACTACTGAAGTCTAGAAAATGAAGTAAAGGGAAAAGGCTGTACTCAACTGAAACTGCTAAAACTACAGGGGAAATCTAGGTCAGCAAAATTCAATTACGAGAGCTGTGTAAGCAATTGTAAAAAAACACACTAATACTCATTAGAGGAAAAAAAAGACTTACTTAAAATTTCAAAAAAATTTAAATTTGAAAGCTTAAATAGTGACAAAATATATGTTTGAATGTGATTATTCACACTTAAAATTCTAAATGGGAAATGTGTGGGTAAGCTGCACAAGTGACAATTACAATGCAGAAACCATACTACTTAGGCACTGAATTAATGCTATAATTTAAATCATGAATATCTACAACAAATTGTTCATAAAATATTCACGGGAAAACGTTTACCAAATAAATTTACAAACTCAGGCAATAAAGTTATTGTGAGGATTTTTCTGAGCATTTTGTCAACAGAAGAAAGAAACGAATGTACTGAATAAATTATCCTCCAGAAATAGCCTCTTATTTTGTGATTACTGAGTAGATTGCCAAAAGTAACAAAAAACTTCAGTGGAACTGAGTATTAACATTTCATTGTACAATTTGTTTAAATGGGAGAATTTAAGGATTTTTAAATTGTTGTAACTTGCCAGTCTATCTCATTTGACACAGTTGATTTGGACGTACTGTTACTACACTGGGATAGCCTTGTCCTAAATAATGTTCTAGGAAGAGAAGAATTGTATATCCTGTAAGGAAGCGGATGTTTTTTCTGTTTTGAAAACTACTTGAATGCTATTATCTCTATTGTAATAGATTTTCTCACATGTCAGTTGAGGTAAGGTATACTGAAATCTAAGTGTCAGTCATCCTATCAGAAACTGGTAGAAACAGAACCAGATAACAGACTTCAGGCCAAAGCATACTAATGCATTTAGTCTTGCAAAGATGTTTACTGGCAGCTCCGTTTTATTATGAAGAGCATAACTTTGAAGTAATACCAAAAGATTTGGGGGCTGAGTTTAAGTAGACTGTTACTTTTCTTTCATTTACATTATTTTACAAGTACTTATTCTCAAATCAAACAATGTTAGGTATCCATTTCCCCTATATCTGGTGTAGCATGCACATATCCAACACACACAGATGCTAAAAAAACCCATTACTAGCTGATAGACTCTGGAACACCTTAAACTGGAGTGATGTCCATCAGCTGAGATCTTAGTAATACTTAGGTACAAAACACAACTCTAGATTGTTGTTAGAAATGGCACATATTTGGCTAAAAATAATGTCTTCTGCAGCTAAAGCAAAGAGGAGTCTGAATCCTATTGTATCAGACACACTTTGAGTTATAGCTGTAGAAATATCTTGCTACATACCATGGAAAGAGACAGAGACAGAGCAGATTTAATGAGCTATTTTTTCTGTTTGTAGAAAGACCAGTGATCTTACTGCCTGTAAAAATTACAACTAGGTTTCATTCAGAAATGAATATTTTAAGCTGTCTTGCACAGCTTCATTCCTATGAACAGCTGCTTTAATTCCAGAAGATTAAAAGGATTACATTTGGGTGTTTAAGTGTAACCACAGCATCCATTTTTCCTTCCTTTGAGGCAATGTTGCACTCCTGTAAATAAGGCATGTTTCAGGCAATATAATATTTCTCAAGCCTAACCTGTAATACCTTACTTGAATCAGGTGTTGGGGTTTCATACAGCTTTTCATGTTCCTGTAAACAGCTTCTCCTTTTACTCCTCTCACATAATATAACCCTGAGCTTGCAGTCAAAATGTAGTGTTGATGATGGGTTTCCACAAGCCAGGTCTATCAGTTACCCCCAATTTAATACTTCCAGCCCACAGTCCTATGCCCTCATGCTGTTTTATCTCAAGTGGCAATTTACAAATATGATAAATTATGTCTAAATATATTAGGAAATCCAATTACCAACACTCATATGTGCATTTGTAAGGTGGATCTGTACAAGTTAGTGAAGGCAAAGTATAGTACAATGAAGAACCATTGATATTTAGAAGCTGAGGTCTTTGAGCCAGTTTTTAACTGCTTACATCTAAAAAAATTAATTTTGAATCTTTATATTAAGACGCTCATGCATCTTCCTACATAGTTGAGGGGAAAAGGGAAGGTTGCTGGTTTTGGTACTTTTATTTTTTATTTTTAACAATTCAAACTAGTCAAAAAGGCAGACTAAAAGTTACTACCTTTCTCTAAAGCAAAAAAAAAAAAAAAAAAAATCATCCATATAATTGCCCACGTCTATGCAGTGCTTAGTGAAGAAGAGTTCAGACCATGAGGGGGAAACACTGAAATAGGAACGGGAATTAGAGCCTTGTGATTCCTCATAGAAAAGTCTCTCATGTTCAAACAAGCTGTTTGTCCTTGCTGGAAGGATACATCTTTTTTCCTGCTGTGGTAATGGGAAAAAGGGAAGGCATGGTCAGTAGCTGCAAACTTGCTGGCATGTGAGTGCAGGATTTTCCCCTGACAGGTCTTCTGTGCTGTTGCTGAATGGGGTACAGGCCCTGTGGTCATGCCATAAACACTACATTCCTCTGTGATCCTCCTGGCTGCCGTGTCATGGGAATTATGTCCTTTGTTATCAATACAGGCTGTTCTTGTAACCCTTGTTTGGCTGCTTCTTCCAGTGATTTCCCGCACGTGCACATTTCCATCCCCACGACATTCCTGGAAATCTTTGTATTTCATTCCACAAAGACTGGCCCAGCTGGATTGCTGTGGATATAGTTTGGGGAAAGAGGCAATGTCCTAAAAGAGATGTTCTGCTGCATCCTTGGGAGGCTTTGCATACATGAAGCTTTCCACATTCCCAAAGTGGTATTGGTTCACAGAGTCAGCTTCACACCTCTTGGGTAGCACCCCAGAAATACAAACTTGCAGGGGAGCCTCAAAATGTGCCTGGGGCTCTGTCCTGCCAATATAGCTTCCAGAGCAGGACTGCCCTCGACTGTCCCGGAGGAGACTGAGCACTTATCTGCATATGGGTTCAGGACACTTCCCACTATGATTTGTGATGCTGCTCTTCCTGCTGAAATAGTCTCTTGCTTTGCAGGTGCTTTCTTCAGCAAGATTGAGTCTCTGAAGATGATGGTACTGCATTATCTGATGTATCTTCTGGAGATAGTGAAGGATGAGGAAGAGGATGCAGGCATAACTGTATGTTTGTGTGTGTGTGACAATGAGTGTTTGAAGTGAACTGAGCCTGTTCAGTGGTAGCTTCGTGAAGCCACACCTAGGCTGACACTCAGGTAGTCCTGCAGCCCTGTTTGTGAGGCTGTGCCTGTCCCTAGAGCTGGAGAGACACCCCCATTTGCATGAGGGAAATGTTACTCTTTGCTATAGGGCAGCAAGTAGTGATGTGATCCCACTGAACAAGGTGGCTTCTACCCTCAGGTTAAAATTGGGACAAGGGGCATTTATGGTCCCAGCAAGGGGATGTTCAAGTCCTCAGGATAGAAATGGTTTTCAGACACAGACAGGCTGCCTAGTACTGCTGTCCCTGTACCCAGCTGATGGCTGGACACCACGTCAGGTAGAATCAGTGACTGCCTGGGCTGCTCACCACATCCTGAGCTGTTGGTATCTCATGAGAGTTGTTCTGAGGCAACTGAGTGGTCACATCCTTGGGTGGAACTTTGGCACTGTCTCTGTGACCAGCTTTAGGCCTGTCCTGTGAAATAAGGATCAGATCATCTCCACACAGATCTGGACTTTACTGCATCTTGGCAGGGAAGTGGCTCCTGCTCCAGTGGAATTAAAAGGAGAAACTCCAGGCTCTTAACATCAACTGGGTCTAATTTTTCCTTGGCACAGGAAAAAGTTTTTGTTTTCCTAAAAAGAAAACTTCTTAACTATTGTACCAATTTCAGCAATATACAGATGATCACAGCATTATTAGTTTCTCAGCCATTGCCAACAACATTTCAGAACTCTTACTGAAATCATCATTCCTCCTTCAAGGGTATCTGAATCATCTGAGACTGTCTTTTCATCATCGTGTGGAACACTCTAATCACACCTGAAATTCCTCTCAAAAATAGTACTAGGGTGTTACTTCTTACCCACTGGCTTTGCAGGATTATTTCCTCTATTTTGTTTTGCAGGGGCTTAGGAATCAAAACTGGCAAAAAAATTTTCTAGACCTGCATTTTTAACAGAATTTTAGAAGGACTGCTCCTGTCATGATGTATTGATAGTAGCACTTGATTGCTCAGAGTAGTTCAAACAACACATGAGGAGCTGAACGCATCTTGCAGTGTCTGAAGAACTGAAGAAATGCCTCTTGTAAAGCAGACTCAAGGTTGCTGTGTTCAGAGGCATTTTCATAGCCACTGTGGGTAAGGAAGCAATATTCAATGGAATTAAAATTTCTCTCAAGAAATGACTGATTCTTCATCATATAGTATAAACAGGCCTTTGAGTAAATTCTTTTAGATTAAGTTTTTTGGTGCTTCCTTAACAAAATAAAAGAATATAAAAAATTCATTTTCCATGTAAATTTTACTCTGAGATTCAAATTAATTTCCATTGTTCTTTTGTAGAAATGTATTTCTGTGAGAAAAAATTCAAAGTTTCTCGTGCTACAAGGTAAGAACAGGAAAAGTATTTCTTTTTTTCAGATTTAAAAATACAAGTATTAAATATACAGGTTAATAATATATTTGTCTGTCTATTCTACAAATTAAAATAGCAGCCTTTTTTGTTCTTGGATCCCTTACAGGCTTGTCTTGGTCAAGAGAAAATAATTTTTAAAGTGTGATTGCGGGCAAGGCTACAATATGAACACTCCAGGAATTGTGACACTCTTGCAGCTCTCTTATGAGATCAGAAGAGCTTAGCTACTTTCTTGACAAAAATATTCATCTCTGAACATGTGCGTGTACTCTGGTAGCATTATCTGGTCCACCTCTTGCCCTGTGATAGGCTTAATCATCTCTGCAGAACCAAAAATGGCTTGTGGCTAAACAAGTACCCTCAGCTGTCCCCTGCCTGCCAGAACTGCACAAGGAAAACTGCAATAGGAACTACCAGTCCTTTCCTGGAAGCAGACTCGTCTTGTCCACCTTTCTTGTGATTAAGTCATTTTTGGAAGCTCAAATGCTGGGCTGGAGTAGGACTCTGTCCAAGATCTCTTCATGCTCAAGACTGTGAAGACCACAAAATGACTTTTTAAAGTTTGGGGCTGGTCTCTTCAGCCAACTAACTAAACCCATGTTGATGTCAGTAGTGTACTTAAGAGACATCCCTATGACTGAATGAAGGGGGCTAAGAAGTCAGACCACATTGATAGTGTTTGGCTGGAAGTGAGTACTGGAAAAGAGAAACAGAAACTCTTTTTTAATGAAGCTTTTTATTCAATTGTTAAATAGAAAGAGGCAATAACTTAACTGTGCAGACAAAAGGAAGAGCACACCAGAGGTATAGAATTTGTACATTTTTATGGCTTGGGGAATAAACTTTTTCAGGAAGATGAAAACTTTGATTCTTAATAGAATTAAATTTCATACTGGTCCAAGCCAAGATAGGAACAAAATAGGAAACACATAATTTCAATATTCACAGAATAAGTTCTTCTTCATTAAGTCACTTGCGGATGCTAGATCTTCTTTGGGTCCTCACTGTAAATGAAATGAGAGAATACCTTAGCTTTCAGAAGTCTCTAAGCAAACTGTAGCATCTGTAAAATATGTACATGCAAAATCACATTTTATCTGGCAGCTAAGATTGCTTTGTATTTGCGGACACATCAAAGTGGCACAGCTAGGGTTTTTTTTATTTTTCTTTCCTTCCATAGCAACAGTGGAAAGAAACAGATACTACAAAGAGACAGTGCAAAATTGCTGGTTTGGTTTGGGTATATGGTCAAGTTAGTGCATTTCAGTGTGCTTGTTCTTGTCCCATGACAGATCCAGGGCTGCATGACACAGCCAAGCTGCCTTTCCCTCCAACACAAGCTACACTGTTGTGCAGCTGCTGACAGCTGCAGTCACACACACAGGAATTCCTTTATGTTACACACTAACTCAAAAGCCTGTGGTCACTTAATTTTTCAGTTGTGGCCCTAATTCTTAATTAAATGGGACTGAAGAAAATGTGCTCTAGCTGGAAAGGTTCCAGGACTCCTGACCATGGAAATGCTGCCTCTCTTATTGTCATGGAGCTGGGTGACCACATTCACTGAAATCTGTCTCACCCTCTGAACTGTGTCATTAAAAATTGCACCTTTTCCAGGGTAATGACATATTCAAATGCTGCATTACAATTCACTCTCTTTCTACTGTGCCAGTAACACTAGCAGTGTCATGAAATTGGTTACCCTTATTGGGACATGTTTTGGAATGGCACACATCTGAGAAGGAAGGTGAACAGTGAATCACCTGGCTAACACCACTTATCCTGAGTGTGGCCCCATCTGCATGAATGAATAAATGGGGTCAGTGGAGAACTCAACCCTTGTGACAAAAGCAAGGAAGGAAGTGATGACCTTCATGGAGAGCAGTTCTTCAATGTTTTCCTGAGTGAATAGAAAGGCTGATTTGACATGGACTGTTTTCCTTGCTATTCTCCTTGTTCTCAGACTTACCAGCAGTAAAGATGGCTTGGAAACCAGAAGCTGTGTGAGCACCATCTGTGATGAACTCTAAGAGCATAAGATTACTAGAAGCAACTATGCCACTGGGTATCTTTGATCCACAAGTCTTGTCCATTAGAACTGGAGAAGACTTGCTGGATCCATCATAAACTTTAACATAGTCACCCTGACAGCCTCTAGTTTTCTGCAGCTGAAAAGCTTGAAAGTGCAGGGAAACCTGGAAGGAGAGAGAAAATCAGCTTTTAATATATAAGTATACTTCTTTCATGGAATGTCCTTTAAAACAGATAGAATCAAAACTGTAGGCAAGCACAGATACACAGACTAGCACTGCTTAGCCACTTTGCCTCTCTTTCCCTGAAGTTGTGAGGTTCAGATCTAATCACTGAATGCTCCCATGCTCGGGGAGCTTTGTCTTGATTTTGCAAACCTGAAGCCCAACATGTGGAAGTTTTTGAAAATCACAACTCTGCATTGTCTTTGCCTATACCTGGCTTAAGCACATAAGAAGTAGACTAGTCTGATTTTTTTTCCCTCATGAAGAAGATCTCATCTGGCAACAGCTGTACAAAGCACAAGATGCTTAGCATAGAAAGAAGTTCAGCCATATTTCCAGACCACTATTGACTTGTGGTTACCTTTCTGGATCGGGTTCGGATGAGCCAGACACAGTTGGTGTTATCTGAGTAATTCCTTGGGTAGTTGGCAGATCTCAGTGACCCAGAAGGTCCATCAAGAATAGTGCTGCAGCGACCTGAGGAAAAAATGCTTGCTTCAGAATTGCAGTAGTTTTCAGCCATTCACAACTACAGTCTCTTCAGAATGGACTGATCTCTGTTTCCTGGTCTGTCAGCATTCATTTCAGAGTACTGGTACATCTTGATTAGAAGGAGGAATCATGTTGTCCTAATTTTCACATAATGCATCAAAGAGGAAAGTAAAGCAGTGCTCTGAAAAGCATTCAATTTTTATTGATTAGCTCTGTCTTTAGCAAAAGAGATCTCTTTCTGCAACTCTTTATAGAATGCGAGAGGTTTCAATTCACTGCAGTTGGTGCTACTGTTTTCCATTGAGAAGGGGAAGTTAAGTGATGTCAGAACAGTCAAGGCAAATATGATGCCTCTGCAATGCTTAAATTCCAAGCTTAGGAGGAGCACTTGGGGTGCAAGAGGTAACACTTTCATCACTTTTTTCCTCTGATTGAATAAATATCTGTGATTACATATCAAAATTTCTTCTAGCAGAGGTTACACAAAAAGAGTTTAAACATACAAACTTAAAATTACAAACTTGAAAACTGGACAAGGCAACATGAAACTGTTCAAGTTCAAAGGAGCATACAATGTTTTGTTTTGGCTCAGGTCTTAAATACCAGCTGCCATGACAAGCGGTGAGGTCTGGCTCTTTTGGGATTTGTAGTTTTCTGCTGAACTGTAAGAAACCAAATTATTCCACTGAAGTATAAAAAGTGATATGCAATTAGTCCAGTTGCATAGCAGACACTTATGGTAATAGCAAATGTGCTTGATTTAATTAAGAGGCAGCTTCCATTTTCTCACTAATGACAGTGTGCCTCCATCTTCACCTTTGCATTACCCCCCAGAGTAACCCTAGTGGGTACCAGGAATTCACGAGAATAGTCTCACAGTCTGATGAAAAACTGCTGTCTCTGCAACGTGCCCAAATCTGAGTTGAGGATAACAGGGTGGCTTTGAGGTACTTACTGCAGTTGTAAAGTTTGTTGATTTTGGCCACGTCCAAGTTGCTCATCCCTTGTCTCTGTCCAATATGTACTGATCCATCAGGAATTGGTACAATAGTTGCTTTCCCAGTGGTATTGGTGAATGTGTATCTGAAAAGACCCATGAGAAACAATGTTCTCTAAGCACCATAACTTCTTTCAGGATTCAGTAGGATGCTTTGGACAGAGAACAAGAATTGTATGTAAGCTGTTGCTGTGTCTAATAATGCTGTTTAAACAGGTCTCATTGAGATGTCCACCAATAAGCAGAGTCAATGTCCAGATGCCCTCTTTTGCTCCCAAGCCCAGCAGTGGAGGGTTCCCTAATGGAAAGCTAAGGGATAGTGTCTCCCAGCCCTAGGGAGCAGCTTGTCTGAACTGACCCATGGTGTTTTTCTCAGAAGAGGAACTGGGGAAACTGGTAGTTCAGAGAGAGTAATGATAGAAACTAATTCTGATGTAAGATTTGAGTTCCTAAAATAGTAATGCCATGCTGCTACTTACGGCCCATAGTGCATTACTGAGGAATAGTCATACGGAAGATCCAGGTTATTGGAGTTTTCAAATTTCTTGAAGTCTGGTCTGTCAGCTGTAATGTATGATATTGTACTTAAAGTATGCTTCCTACCTACTCCCTTCAGGGGAGAAGGGAGAGCTGGGAGCAGTAGGATGTGTCTACACCACTTCCTACATAGAGGAGTTCAAAGTACTTACCAGGACTGATGTACTCCCACATGATCTTCACGTGTTTATCTCTGTCACTTCGAGAGTGTTCATGCAAAAAGCCCAGAGCATGCTCCAGTTCATGCTGAATTACTCCTTTCCACATGCAGCCTCCTTTCATCACAGAGACAGTCTGTCCACCTCCTACTTTCCCATAGTTGGACCAGCAGCTGAGAGGTATTGAACAACAACAGAACATTTTATGGGATTTTTATTGGCAGGCAGACAGAGGCAGAACAGAGAACCTGGCTTCACACGCCTCTTGTGGGAGTGGAAGGATCCATCTCTCTCCACTGTGATAGTCAGAGTGTACAGAGGCAAAAGTGACCATATAAAAGAACAAAGCATATGATCATTGTTAAATCTTTCTGGAAGACTTTTTTTAGCACAGAGGCTCCTGAATTCTGATTTTGCCGTGATTTTAACATGCTTGAAAAAGCTTTTTTTTTTTTTTCAAAATGCTTAAGACAGTATCAGAGCTGGAGATAAGATGGAGATAACACTTTCAAGCTAAGTGTTGAACAATTTTCTCATAAGCTCTAATTCTGAGCTTGATGGACAACAGTGTGATTCAGAGAACTGTTTATTTCATAAGTTGATACTGGTTTACTTTTATAAATAGGACCTAGAATATTCAATATACGTTGTGCTGAAGTGTGCCCTATACCACACAGAAAACATTCGCTTAGACATACTTTCCCCCTTAATGGTGTTTTTCCATGATTTGTATTATTTCAGTGTCTGCAGTGAGTTCCTGATGTACCTGATGAGCCCTTGCACTACTAAGGTATCCAAGGAAGACACTTTGGCACTGTGATAAAACAGCCCCTCTGAGGTCACACAGAACCAGTGTAGGCAAGGATTGAAAAATAGAGTAGAAATGACTTGTTAGTTTATCATTCAACTCACCCATCAGCAGATCTAATACTGAGGTAGTCACGTTCTGTCTTGCGCTTCACAAAATTAATACAAGTCAGTGCTTCAAATTCTGCCATGGCATCATGAATCCCTTTTACATGGCTCTCCTCTGGGGAAGAAAACGTTAATTTTAGGGGTCACAAGCGGACATTAGCAGATGCCAGTAAAATCTCACATATTCTCAAAAACAGGGTAAATGAGGGACAGAAACATTTGCCTAGTTTCTTTCTTGTTTTTTGCTCAGTGCTGAGTTTTATTTAAGACTTTAACAGCCTGGGACAAGATCCTCTTTATCCAGATATTTGTCCAAATGCATTCAGGTGGCTCTTTTTTCAATGACTTGTTCTTAATTATAGTGGCAATTTATGATGTGCCTTATTGGGCACTTGGAGAAAACTATGGGAAGCTGTTTTGCTGATGAAAAGCAAACCATTGAAGCTCCACCATAATTGTCATAAAGCTTATAAAAGCAGGTATTCTGGAAGACACCATTAGAGGGATGGTTATTGTTGTCTCCAAGAGACCGTCTCAAAACATAATGCAGGCAAAATGTCTGAATAAAATTTGATCTATAGCTGGTTCAAATTCTTGTAATTTAAAATTTATCTGTGCTTGCACAGCACAAGTAAATCTAAGAATAGATTCATTCAACTGTCTGTGTGCTCACTCGATGGAAGTTTCTCTCTGAAGAGTATTGGACAAAATACATTAAAAAAAAAAAAAAAAAGAACTTTAAACCCACCATAAGCAGGATCCAATACATAGGGAATACGAACAATCCCATCGCTGGACTGGGGCCAGCTGCAATGGCGACAATTGATGGCGCTGCGACTCCTTCGTGGAACTATGTCACCTTCCTGCAAGAACTGAGAGCTGTCTGGTGAGAGAAAGGGTGGGAACATTTGAGCCATAAATTGCTGGACAATGCTAAGCACACTTGGAAAAACAAGTAGTCATAGTAACAGGAATGATGTTTTACTCTGATCATCCATCATGTAACACCGAATGAGTGGCATCAAATATCTCCCCAGATAGGTGCTGGGCAAAAGTAGGAGGTGCCAATAAGGAAACCCAAGAAGGTGGGCAAACCAAAAAGAGGAGTGTTTTCAGCAGAAATCTGCAGGAATATTTGGTGTCTCTTTCTACAGATTACTTTACTTCAAGTAAAGTCACTTGAATGACTCTTGGAGGAGAAAATGTGAGAAAGACAAGCTGAATGATGGGGGAATGTTTGGAATGATCAGGGAAGAGGAAGTCTGAAGCAGTGAGCATGGGACTGACTGCAGCTTATCTAAGAGTCTGTACTGCAAAGCCATATGATGGCTGAAAGCAAACAATGCTTCATTCAATTAAGTTAAATGACAAAGCATACAAATGCCCACATTTTCTCTTTATGTCCAAAGAATGACAAAGATGTTGAAAGCTAAAGCTGAAGAAACTGTCTGAATAGTTTCAGTTGCCTCCACACCTGGGAGCATCTTCAGTACTGACCCAATAGATTTGAGATGCTATAGGGCTTCAGCACACCACACTGTAACCCCAGTGGTATCTCTTACACGGTGGTGTGCAAGATGGGAAAAGCATTTGCACAGATTGTGGTAAGACATGGCACCTCCCACATCACCCCAAAAAAGCAAAAAAGACCGGCCCCTAATAGAAGGGAATTTGCTGGCATTACCTTTGTTAACTTTCAGAATTTTGTTAAAAATATCTTCATCCTCCTCATCAGTCTCTGTAGGCAAAGGAGATTCTATACAGAAACACAAGAGTATCACTTTCTCATTCCCAGGAAAAGCATGAGTCCTGCTTTTTTAATTTGATGATGCGTGATTTTTCTAGTGATGGACGTAAAACTTACAGAGCCTATTTAGGGACCGGAGGGATGTTCACTCATGCAGATGTTTGTTCACTGGCATGATCTTCAGAACTTCCCAGCTGTGATTATTTTGGCATTAATCTAGTTTCAAGAGCCATTCCCCTTCAATTTTTTCATGCTCTCCATTTTTTTTTATCCTAGCCATCATATTTTTAGTTCTGAGATGGCACAGTTTTACTTCTTTATGTACAGCTCACACTCAAATCCTCAACATGAGATACCAGAAACAAAAATGGATGGAGAACAGTCGTACTACTTCTTGCTGGACGTGATGACCACTTGAAAAACCCTCAAAATCAATGAAATTGGAACTGCATTCTTGTTCCACAGGTTGGACTGATGTCCTCAGCTAAGCCCAGCATCAGGGACTCATGGGCCTTGCTACCAAAATCAGTCAACTCTGTACATTATGCAACAAGCCTTGACATCAGTAAAAAGCAGAAACACATGACCTCTGTGCTTCTTCTAACCTTTAGAAGTGACTTAATTCAGGACATTACATAGGCAGAGCTATTTTTAGCAAGGCCAAGCAATTAGCCAAGACCAAGGGACTTTGCTTTGCATGAAACATTGTGGTGAGTGCATTAATTTAAAATTCCTCACAAAGGTTAATTTCTGTTAAGCATGTATTATTTTCTGGAGTAACTGAGTAGATAACAATCAGTAGGTCCCCTCAAATATGTACCTATAGATGGAGTAATACATACCATATATATTCTCTTGTGTAGTAACCTGCAAGGATGATGCATTAGTATTATTTCACAGTTCATAAAAAAATTTAATTAAATAATGTAACATATAAATTGTCAACAGTGTCCATTGGAAGTATCTTTTACCAAGGCAGCTTTTATATACTGTGCCATGTGTAAAGAAGTACCATGGGGTGGTAGATACTCTTCTTTGGCACCTTGGCAAATAGAGATATAATAAAGGCAAATGCAATGTGTATGGAATTGTGGAATAAGTTTCAGATACATTCCTATGCACGGTTGAGTAAAGGAAAACTTTGCTGCAGGTGTAGATACAAGTGGAATACAAGAGTCCTAACCTTACTTTCCACAATGTTGAATCCCAAAGTGATCAGAAGAGCTGAATTAGCTTTCCTTACCTCAGTGGGTTCTGTTGCTGCAAGAAGGAAAAAAAAAAAAAAAAAAAAAAAAAAAAAAAAAAAAAAAAAAAAAGATTAGATTCTGAATGCAACTTCACAGTGTTCAACATGGACCTCCTCATCCATGAGTATGCCTTTGGCAGATCCCTTTGAGTGGAGCGGTATGGTGTGCACCAGCTGATGCACAGGCACAGAAACTAAAAAGATATTTAATCAAACAACTATGAAATTTCCTAGTGGATTGTGCTGAGGAACAGAATCCTGATCATTTACCATCTAAAAATCAGCAAAGCATTTTATCAGTTTCAGTGTGGAAAATTACAAAAGGAACCAGTGAAAAACAAGTTTTTTGTCCCCAGATTTCTCTGCAGCAGATGCAGGCCAACCATCTCAACAATATCCCCTGGTTTTACAGTGTCAAAGAATAAGGTTACAAGATGTGATGGAGGCTTTAATTTAGCATGGGAAAAATAATCTCAGCCTCAGTATGTACATGACAATGGCTTGGTACCATTCTGAGTCCTAAGGTGCCTTTCTACTGTGATGCCTTCTGATTTTTACCAAATATGAGATTCTAGATATAAACCCGAAGGGAAAATCTGACCTGATGTATACATTTCTATCTTCATTATATAATATCAAAAAAGTTGTTTAAAAAAATTAAAAATTGGAAGGACCTTCAGAGGTCATCAGTTTGTCTGCTTTCTCTAAGGCAGAAACAGTTTTATCTGTATTATTCCTGACCACAGTTTGTTTGACCTGTTCTTAAGTATGATGGATATGTTGCAAGCCTATCTGGCAATGTCTTCCAGTTTCCTAATAATTGCAGTCTTCCTTGTCAAAGTATTAAACAATTTTGCTTTTCCTAATCAGCACTGAAACAGAGAACACTCATGTAAACAGTTATTATTTCCAAGCCCATCTGTGCCCTGAATTTTACTAATTTTATTTTTTTTTCCGATAAAAGATACACCAAGTGCAATCACACCTTGCAGCACCATTCCCTTTTCATAATTATTGCTCAAACATAATGAGGAGATGTCTTCCTTTTCAGACTCTATCTAGCACCCACAATTGCTTTTATTGAGCCAAAAAGACTTCAGTCTGTGTTTTCAGACTGTTACTTCAGTTATATGGCAATGGAAGTCCATTGCAATGATGGTGGTTTATTACAGAAAAATTCGGTCTGTTCCCACCAGCTGCATCAGAGAGCTCCATGGCACCTAAAAACATTCTGCAGGGAAGAATATTGTTGAGATGGGTTGGCTGGATCCAGAATTTATGCACCCAAGAGGCACTAGATTAATTGAGTAGTCAAAGTCAGTGGAAATTAGGCTCCACATTCCTAGTCACATAAAGCCTGCAACTACTTTTTAAAACCCAAATGAGACACCACAGAAGGCATCTGACATCTCCTTGATGAAATGAACATCTGGTGTGATAGGGCTTTCAAAATTATACAGCTCACATTTTCACTACACTCTAAATAATAGAAGATGTCTTAAAAGGCACAAAAAGCAGTAACAGTGATAAATAAAAACACATGGTAAGTATTTGTCCCAAAAAACCTACAACTTTGAGTCTGAGCAACTAACTACCTTGAACCTGAGCAAGCGTGTCCCTTGGTCCCTTCGAAATATACTGAGCAGTAATTTTACAACATCCCTTTTTTCCCCATGCCATAAATGACAGTTCAAAAGCAGAATTTGTCAATTTTCTTTTGTCACTGACTTGTTCTGACTATGTCAAGCAATTTTTTCCAAGTGCCTTCTTTTTACACACATTTTTTACCCAGCCTGTTAGCTTCTTGCTGTAGTTAAGTCTGCCTACACTTTTCTTTCCATTGACCTCCGAAGGTCTGCAATTATCTCCTCGTATTTTGCAAGTTAACAAAAGCTGTTCAGCTAAGCCTGTTCCAAACCAGAACAAAGCAAAGCTTTCTTTGATGCCTGACATCTCTTTCTCATACAGCTGCACTGAGGTAGGCAAGGAGACAAATGATTAACAGTCTTATTATAACATTCAACTTAATGAAAAGGTATCAAGATGTCTAATTAAAATTTTATTTTCAAGCCTGTGAAAGCACATCTAAATTAACCTAATAAGCCATACTCCAAAAGTCTGTGTAAAGCACATCTTTGTAAAAACACATCTGCACTCAGGTCAATAACAAGTTATGAAACATAGCCTTATTCAAAATGCATGTCAGTGCTCTAAAAACAAGTCAAAACCAAGTATGTAATAAACAGTCAAGAAATAACAGTTGTTTTTATAATACATTATAAATCCTACTTACTTGTTGTGCTGTTTTCATAGTTGTCCTGCAAAACCAACAAGTAAAAGGCATTATTCTTCCATAGCTGACAAATGCAGCAACAATAGTATCAAAATCAGGATGAACGGAGGAACTAAATCATTATATTGCCTTTATTTATTATTATATTACTAATATTTTCTTCCAGAAAATGTATCAAAGGGGCCTTCACAGCTTCACTCCGGGAAGAACAGGTAAGATGGAGCACAATCGCACGGAGCTGCTCTCACCTGAATAGGGAAGGCCATGGCAGGGTGAAGCAGGAATGCAGTGAGGATGAGGACCGGGGACGCCTTCAGCTCCATTGTGCCGCGGGGACAG
The DNA here is from genome assembly GCA_013401135.1 of Cettia cetti. Taxonomy (NCBI): domain Eukaryota; kingdom Metazoa; phylum Chordata; class Aves; order Passeriformes; family Sylviidae; genus Cettia; species Cettia cetti. Next base: position 29,900 of record VZUI01036029.1, on the reverse strand, counting down.
CGCACCAGGGCGAGCCCGCTCCTCTGCCCGCCCGGCAGCGCTGCCGCTACATATACCGGCAGAGCCTGCTCTGCCCGGGCCGGGACATCCTGCCCAGCCAATGGGAATCCCAGCAGGACGCGAACTTCTGCTGCTGCCTCAACAGCCAGTTTAGCCCCTGGGCATCTCCCGGTGCTGCGCCAGAGCTGTCACCGCCATCCGGAGCATCCCTAGGCCCCCCACGGTCACCCGTGCTGCTCTCCAGAGCTGGCTCAGCCTCCTGCTGCCGTGCACTTCCTCAGCTTCTTGGAGGATCTTTCCTGAAATGTTCAGTTTGACTGGTGGCACATAGGAAGTCCTTGTTCCTGGATAACTCTCCAGAGAACCGGATTGTTAGGATTTCAGAGAGTGGTTTTTTTTTTTTTTTTAATGTCACTGAGATTACAGAAAGCCACAACAGAATTGTGTTGCTTTGAAACATGGAACACATGGCTACCCAGTGAGCTTATGACTATGTCTTCCCTGAGACAGCTTATGGTTCTATAAGTACAGGTTTTTGGGTTTTCATGTGTGTTTCTTGATGTATCACCACATGAGGAGTGTCTCTGTGTTCCATTATTTCTGGCAGTCTGACAATTATAGGTGCTTTTATGAGTTTTGTGACCAGCAATCAAAGAGGGGGGAAAAGAGAGCAGCAGCATAAGAGAATTACTCATTTTGAGAATGATTAACAGATTTGCTTTGCTGGAGTGCACTTGTCCAGATTCTAGTGGAGTGCACTTGTCCAGAAGAAGCAGGGGGCAGATCTAACAAGAAATGCTTGTAGGAGGCAAACCAGCAACCACTGAGCCTCTTATCACAGCAACATCTTCTCACAGCAAAGCTCTGCTTAGTGGGCCATTTGCTGAAACTGCTGTAGCTGGGAAAGCATCTCTGATACACTTCTGGTTTGTGTCAGAGTACATTTTCCATGCATGGAAAAGGGAACTGAACTACAAAATGCACCGATTCTGTCTCTAGACCATGCTAATGCTCAGACACCCTCAGAGTAGATTTTAAACCCACTCATTCCTTATTTTTGTATTGAATAAGATGTTCTAGAAATTGTCCCTGTTGGTGAATGAATCAAGAAACAGCAGAAGGCTTTCCATCTATTTGTCTCCAAATCATAGCCAGTAAAGAGCAGGAATTAGATGGAAAGAAATCTGAATTGTGTTGGGAAGGATTACTTTTTATTTTAGTGATGGAAAGTTCACAGTATGCACTTCTGACTATTTTAAGTCTGAATTGACAAAGTCCAGGGATAAACTTTTATCACCCCCACGGGGAGGCAGCATAGGCGGATACTACTTTTCCTTTTCTGTCTCTGCACACTGGCTGAAGACCTGCCCTAGGTTACTAAACAGCAGGGTGGCACATGGTCCTTATGACCATGAAAGAGCATCAAGCAGCCATTGTCAGCATGTTAATCCTATTGTGTGTCCTTTGTGCACATAAATGTTCTCAATAAGCAATGCTAAGTGTCTTTAATATTTGTCTTTCAGACAGATGAAAATCTTCCTTGGGTTGAAGCAAGGCTGTGCAGCTCTGGTCTGAGTGGAAGAATGTTCTCCATGTTTCTCACAAATCAAAAGTCCACGATGCCAGATACCTTGGCATACCAAAACCATACCATAACAAACTGCAACATGGGGCTTGCACATAATCTGCTGTCGTTAGAATTTAGAAGGAGAAAAGGAAAAATCAGACTACTCTCAGGGAAAACCAGTCCAGGAGCAAAAGGAAGGATCAGAGGTAGTGATGGGCATAAACAAACTTAAAAATCAAGATAGGAATGTTGATAACTTCAGCATCTTTGCAGCATGTTATTGGGAAAATACTGCTCCTGAATGACTGATTAGCTGCCTGTGCTCAGGAAAGAGTGAGGCAAAAAGGATGCAGCATCTTTTATCCTGGACATGTTACTATGCTAACATACTGAACAGTTAATGGAATAGATTGCTGCATGCCACGCTTTCCAAAAGCTAACAAATAGTGCTGGTGGGGGAGGTGGCTTTTTGGGATCAAGGATGTGCCAGTAAATGTTGCAGCTGGCAAAGCACACAGAGTGAGGGGGAGTGCTGGTACTCATGGTTCCTGCCAGTTCTGAAGATCTTATCACCTTGTGCCTGGTATTTAGATCCAATATTTGGTTATTTTCCAAAGTGTGGTACTCATGGGGGTGGTATTGTCAGCAGACCTGTTTTCACTAATCAAAAAATACTCTAATTTATTGAGATATTGCAAAAACAGGACATAGTTTTACTAGATACAATAAAGCTGGTACCTCTAGTAGAGAATATGCCACAGAAATTGTTTTGAACCCTCAGGAACCAAAAAAGGACTTCACAAAGAGAAGCTGTCTTTGCATTTATACAAGAAAAGCAGGGTGCAAATTTTGTCAGACCTGAGTTCTCCTGTCAGTATATCCCAGTTTCTGGTGGACAGTAGGGATTCCACAGATTTTGAACATGTGAACAATTATTAGCAGGTGTCTAAAACCAACAACGAAACATCAAGAAGTACTTGAACAGTGTCAAAGTCTGCAAGCAGTCTCTCAGCAAAAAATAGCACTGCTTCAAAATGACCACTACCAAACTTGGAGTTATGCCTGAGGACAGACTTGTTCGCAGAAATCTGTAGGCATAACCAAGAAAATAATATACAGACATACCACTTTAAACAAAATTATTTTCCCTTCTGTTGATATGGGAATCCACTGCAAGTATATATAGTCAAGATCAAAACACAGATGCACCAAAGGTACAACAATTCTGCAGAAATCTTTCAGATTTTATTCAGTCATATGCCATTTAGTCATATGTGTTATTCTCTTTGGAGTTTTTCACTGTAAACAGCTCCAAAAATATAATGTAAACCATCAAGATTTAATTATGGAAAGAAATTGCACTAATTGCTACTAATTGCTGTGCCATGAAATGCAGGAAAAAATAATTCCAGGAACTAATAGAAACCTTTATGTAGAACAGCTTGTGGAAGTTATGTGACAGCTACCATAATTGATTCATAGTAAGATACTAATTAATCTTGAAAGTTTAAAATCATCTGGCTTTACCAAAACCAACCACTGAAGCAATGGTATGGATCTCAACACATAACTGAAATTACTGTGGATTGGCATCATATGAATAAACACCACACAATTACATATGCAGTCTGGGCTTAATGAAAAATATGAACCAGGAATATATTATTTTAGGTAGAATTTCTCAGTATCATTTCCCAGGAATGTCTGCTTTCTGCAGCATTTCAGTATTTTGGCTCACTTTCATTTGGAAAAGGAATTCTGGTTTCCACTGAGCTCTGGATTCATGAATTCTGAACCCCCATCCCCAGGCCAGTAAGTCTGTTCCTGTGCAGTGCTTTTTTCTCCCTCACACTAATTCCAAGTGCCCTAATCACACAGAAATCGCTTCCTTTTCTGTGGTGTCTTTATGATCAGACAATTTCCAGACATAAATCAGTCCTTACACAAGCTTTTTCTGTGCTGGCTTAAAAGACTTTCAGCCCTTTAGTCTAGTAATTCCACTCTTCTTGATTCTACAATTATGTTTTCATTCCTTCCAAGTTGCCTGTTCCTTTTTGGTAGTGCAGTGATTAGAAGTGGACAATTTCAGTGGAATTCATGCCAGCCAGTACTGCACTTTGCTGGCTGACAGTATTATTGAAGTGCTGGCAGCTCCTGAGGGTTTCACAAATAATCAGCATGGACTTCAAGTCCCTATATTGAAGATTGATGTGTGTTATGAAAGACAGCTCTAGAGTCAAAGTGGAGTTAGAAGCTGTTTCCCAGTGCTCACGACCATACTTATTGCATTCATAGATTTACTTGTCCTTCCTGACCCTCTCCACATTTCTTCTTTGGATCCTACCTCCCAGAGGAGACCTGAAGTTGTTCGAGTTCCTGTTCCACTTTCTGGTTTGCTTTCCATTTTTTGTCGTTGCTGACACCATCTGGAGCAATGAATCCACATGATTTGCAGGTTCTTTAGCAGAACACTGACACATCCTCCACGATGTGATGACTATTAATGACTAGCTCCAGCTGCAGTCCTGACTGTTCATTGAAAGAACTCAAACCTAAAATGATGAACATTGGCTTGTTATTGGTTAGTTGCTTTTCTATTCAAAGAGCCAAACCTAGAAACTTTGAACTTTAGTATGTCATCAGAAGAAGGACAACGAAGAAAAAGATTTTTTTGGTGATGCGTTCTTCTTTACGAAAGAAAAATATGGAGTAAAACCGCTGTAACTTCTCAAATAAAAGTGAAAACGTTGATTTTAATTGCAAAATTTCAAGGCCAAATTTAGCAAAGCATAATTTAGCAATTAAACTAGCATTTGTAATGATGTGTGATCCAGTGGTTATTTGGGTTGAGGGAAGAAGAGTGGAACTGATGAAACTGGAACTTTAATTTGGACAATTCTAGTAATGAACTTCTGATTGCCTTGAAAAAAACAACAAATTCCTTTCTTTTATCAGGAAAAGCCATCTGATTTGTCTGCTGCCCTTAGGTGAAGAAAGGATGGATCAAAGGGTTTACACGATGTTTCCAGCCTGCAGAGCAATGTTATGCTGATTGCAAAGGAATCCATGTGATGGGGTAAGGTGCAAGCTGTTTGAGCAGTGCCTGGGGTCATTTTTGGTCTCTCTGCCCTCTGAAGGGAGACACCCAGTGCTGCCCCAGCTGGGGAGATCTCCTTGAGACAGATTATGCAATGCCAGCCAGCTTCCCTGCTTGGTTTGATCTCCTGTGAGCAGAAGTGTTCTTTTGCCTACAGGGAAGCTTTTGCTTACAGTAACCATGCCATGAAAGTTACCCTTGCTGAGTGCTTGCTTGGCAGTTTAACTAAGGCAGAGGAAATGCCTCATGTCTGCCTCTCAGATGAGTGCATGGGAGCTGCCTGTGTGTGCTATAAGTGGAAAGCACATCTCTGCCTCTACCGTACACAGATCTGCCTGATAAAGAGCCCATTGGTGACTGGGCATTGTCCCTCATTCAAACATCACTGCACTGACTTCTTTCTCCTTTGTCCCTCAGAAAGGCTGACTGTGCTCTCTGACTGTGCTGCTTGTCTCAGTACCTGTCCCAATACCTTTGCTTGTTATTCACATATTTGCTTCCCAACTGTCCTCCAAGCAGGATTTTTCAATATTTCAATGGGAGTATCAAGAAGCTGTTTGACTCTTACTGTTCTTTTTGAATACCAGTTCCCTGCACAATGTGAATTGCACCCATTCACCAGGTTAGCTCATGAATTTGCTTTCTCTTCTGGGGGGATAGTTGGTATCTCCTCTCATGTCCCCTGGCAGGTGAGTTTGGACACTCTACTACTTCTGACTTTATCTGGATCCACAGAAAAGTACTTTAGGAAAAGTTAAAGCTCAGCTCTTACAGACCTGTCTTGTTTTAAGCAAGCTGCTATCCAGACAGATACTAGTGGCTAAATATTAACATTGGAAAAATTACCTAATAACAAACTTCAAAGTTATTAAAACAAAGAATCTGCTTGCATGTTCCAGGCATCTTTTGCCAAAGAGAGCATTTGCCCCCAAAGAAGCAGCCAGTGATCTCTGCAGCTGTGGCCACAATGGTTGCTGCAGTGAGGGTTACCAGGCACACAGGACAGCCAGCAGCACCTTCTGCTCCGTGTCTGCTGTGAGCCTGTAACCAAAGCCTGCTGGGGCTCAGAGAGCCACACTGAGGGGCATGGGCTGGGGGCTGAGGGTCCACACTGGACCAGCAGGGTCTGCCACCCCACCAGCAGGGACACAGCAGAGCTGGGGATAGCAGGGTGATGCCTTGGGAAGGCTGACCTGAAACAGAGACTGGACAGAGATAGAGAATAAAGGAGAAATTTACTGAAAAGCCTTTAGGATACCCCTTGGGCAGGGCAAGAGCCTCACCAGGGCTACACCCAAGGTGGACTTAGAATGGTCACAAAATGGACGACAGGTCATGAGGTCTTACACTCTTGTAAGTTTTAGTGCATTTGCATATTGGGGTTTAATTGCTCAGTTATAGCTTTGGGTTGTGAGGTCTCATCCTTCTTGTTTTCTCTCTTCAGTCCACTGTTATTTATGCTTTTGGGCCTGAAACTTGTACTTGTTGTCCTTGGTGTTCAGCAGGAAAAGGATTAATTTTGTCTCCCTGCTCTGTGAAGAGAGTTTACTAGCACTTAATATGAGGCTCAGAACTACACCCCTAGGCAGCACAGAATCTGAAAAACATGAAAGCTAAAACTTATCAAGGGAGAGTGACTGGACAAGCAGGTTTGATGCAAGGGATGCTGGAGCAGCACCAGCAGAGCTGCAGCAGTTAGGGGAGGAAGAGTGGGGGGCTTTCCTGCTCTGTGTTCTCAAGCAGTGACTGGGGTGATTTGCACAGCCCAGCCTCAGCCTGGGCAAACCACCCTGTCACCTCACATTGCTGTGGCTTAGTTTTTACAAGGAAATAATTCATGTTTTAAAATCTACCACTGAGACTCATGATTTAACCATTTAACAGGAAAACACCCTAAATCCTCTCTCCATTTCTGAGGGATACATGTTCCTGCCTCTTTCTTTGTGCCATGCTAGGGCTCCTGTTACAAGCATATACAAAAAATGCACCATCACGGATTTACCCATCCAGCAATTCCATCTGGAAAGGAAATTTTTTTCCCCCTATTCTGCAGCAGGAGGAACTGAATGTGTATATTTTTGTCTGCACCTCTCTCCTTCTTCCACTACTGATTTTATTTGGGTCACCAGGAATTTCAGGATTTTTTGCCATAGGGTCAGGAAGGATCCTGGAGCATGAGGGTGCCAGTCTGTGGCTTTCACCATTCCTTTGGGAAAGAGTGGACCTAACAGGGAACAGAGGATGGCTGCTACCCAACTCTTGAATTATCTATCCATGATGCTTCCCAAGGGAGCTGTGGCTACATTAACCTTGGCTTACAGCTGTGATTACATTAAAGGAAAAGCTTCCACAGGGGCCTTTCTTTTCCACTCATCTGCAGCAACTATCCCATTAGTTAATGAACACATTAAAGGCACATTGACACATTACCTACAATTACAATTTCTGAAGGCCGTACAGGGTTCCCCTCTGTTGCTCAGTGAACACATCCCTCTCCTCAGAGTAAGTGCAGTTGAAATAAATTAGAGAGGCTGCTAAAGAGAAAATAAATTAGAGGTCTTCTGCTAAAGAGAAAAGCCTATCTATGTTTTCATATATAATTTATTTTAGATTTATCTATCTAGCTGATAGAAACATGCATGGCCAAAATTTAATGTTAAGGCCTTCGAGTCTAGCCTTTTGGCTTTAGATTAATCTTTGCTAGTAGTTTCAATTCTCCTCAGTGAACTCAGATTCAGCTCTAAGTTCACAGGTTTGTATACAGGAAAATCATTTATTTGTACTGGAAGATTTGAACTGCAGCTCTGGTTTTTTACAGGGATGGTTCTGTTGTAAATCTGCACATGATGCAGTATGAGTTCAGCAAAAAAATCAAGGTCAAGGCACTCTGAGAAATCTTCTATTTAGAGGTCTGCTTCCATCCTTTGCACATGTATTTGCCTTCTGTCTCTGATAAGAATGTCATAAATAACTTCTGTGTGGACATTTGTATTCTTCCTTTAAATAAGTAAATTCTTTTTGTAGAAAATTGAAGTAGTGAATGATGTATAATATTCAAAGTGGATAGTCTCTGCAAATGAGAGAAGGGTGGAGTATTTATTACTTTCCTTATTCTGATAATCTCTTCTGATCTTGAAGAGAGAGAGGCCCATGTGATACTCGTTTTGGACCATCATAAAAAGGAGAAGAGAATGTAGAGCTCGTCTCTCCAAGAATTTATGAGGGCCATAGAAGCAGTCTCTGTGGCCTGCCATTAAATGAATTATGGCTCTAGCCTCGGACCACTGCAATTCTGATATCTTAAGATCTGTTGAAAGAACAAGGACTAAGGTGCTGGTTGGTGTGATGACATAACTGAAAAGAACAGTAAAATTCAAATAGAAAAAGAAATACATATATCAATTAGTCAAGTCAACCTTTTTACCCAACAGACCAGAAAAAAACTCTAATTTTTTGTCCAATCATTAAACTTAGTGGGCAGCAGACTTGCTGACCTACTGGTCCTCACAGGAGCAGGACCACATGAGTCTCTGCTCATGGGTATACTTGATTAAAGCACTCACAGACTGAAATGAATGGGGATGCTCCTTGCTGTCATTGAAGACACCTGTCCCAAATTATGAGCTGTTAAGAGACATTGATATTTTTTCCATACTCTAGTGTATGGTTGCTGCAGCACATGGTTATCCTAGGGTGATTTAAAGAAGCCTTTCATTAAGCAGTATTTCCTAAATTGCAATGTGTGTATATGTGGCACCACATTTGGCAGGGACTGGGGTCTTGTGCCGTGACTTTTCTCTGGCTGTGACATGACACAAAGCTGGTTCGGGAGCTTCCTCACAAGGACATTAATATGACCCAGTAGGCACTGTGCATTGCACTGTGTCTGGAACAAAGTTACCTACATTTTCAGGATGTTTAGACCATCTATGTGGTTGTTATAAAAAAAAAGTAAAGTATGAATCATAATGTGGTTTCCATGCCCCCATCATTTCCTGATCTGTGCAGAGAAAGCCAGACTGGGTAAGATGTTGTAGGCAGCCACTTCTCCTACACACCTGCCATGCAACTGCTGAATATTACACAACTGTCCCTCTTCCACAGACAGGGGCTGACCTTTCCCTTCTACTGTCTGGTACCAAGTGTGTCACAACTTTGAACAGAAATTTTGACACAAGATTCATGTATTTTGTCACAATTTTGGTGAAATGCAATATTTAAACTTAATTGGAACAAATCGCTTTCCCTTTTAAAGCTTCTAAAGCACAGCCTCAGCACAATTTAAACTTTATCACATATTTTTGTCTGATAATGCCATGAAACACCTTCAGTGGAACTGGAACGTCAGAGGAGTTAGGCTGTACAGACAAGAAGAGCCTGACAGTGATGAAGAAAGTGCAGATTGCTGCTGATGTGATATGTGTAGGCCATGCTGGGGACATCCAAGATGTATGGACTTGAGTGATGAGGGCTTTTGAAACATAGTGGTGTGAGAAAATGTTGGACAGTAAAGGCAACTTGCATGGGAAAATTGTGAGTTTTATTATGACCATGTTAGGCTTAAGTTCATTTCAAGCCTCTTGGGAGAAGATGTCAGTGTCAGCCTGAGATTTCACATTGTAAGAAAACAGATCAATCTAATGTTGGTATGGGATCTGTAATCTATTCATGAAATATGACAGTGGGAATGGATCAGGAAAAGATTTAGTGGAGATAAGGTACAGAGAAAGAAAAACCATCTATCCTCTCAATAGACAGTGGATTCTTGAATGGTGAGGGAAAGGGAAGATCTACAAAATGAACAGATAAAAGGAAAAAGAGAAGGATGAGGGAAAGGTTTACCAAAGCAGAGGGAGGATGCAACTGAGTTTTGAAAGTCACAGCTGTGTCCAGGAAAAAAAGAAAAAGTGAGCTGGCCAGTGTAAGGACAGCAGTGAAGTAGAGACTGTGGAAACCAATGTGGAAACAACTGAGTCAAGTAAGGGAATTAGCACTCAGCGTTTTACTCTTCATCATTACTGTGTCAGGTTTCCTCCTACTGTACCCAGGGAAGAGCCTCTGACCCACTTTGCAAGATTTGTAGAGCTTGAAGATTATTTGCTCCAATTTTGACAGTAGCTAGGGAACAGCTGAGGACACAGGGCTTCAAGTCAGTGAGCCTACTGGGGAGAGGACAATCTTCTGAGGTGTAATTTGGGCAGTTGTGAAAATTAAGGAAATAATTCCCTAGAGCTACTGAAAGGAGCACACATGGGAGGGCTCCTTTCAAATTTGGGTGTAACTTTTTCAGTCTTATGTTAGGGGAAGGTTTTGCCCCAATGACTTTGAAGATTGAAAGCTGTGCACTAAGCAAGTACAGCCCTCTGGGGCAATGACAGGCAATGCCCCTGTGATTTCCACCACAGGAGTGACTAAATCCTGAAGGTGGTGGCTATCTCAAGATCATTTAGATTAGGCCTGACTGCAAAGCTGTCAATAATGGTGCTGGCAGTAGTGTAAAATGTGAAAGACCTACTGCTCCATTTCTCACTGGACAACATCAATTCTGAGCAGCAATCACCTATCAAACTTGACCAGGATTAGGTCAGATCCCACTGTGATCTCAATCTGACAAACTAAACATAGCAAATATTTCTACAAAAAACAAAACCAGTTCCTTTGAAAGGAAGGCATGGAAGCCAGAGAGATCACAGCAGCAGAGGAGTAAGAATACTGTAAGCACAGATCCATGCCACTCTTGCACTTCACTCAGTCAGTAAACTCGGAGAAAGGCATCTCTCCTGATAGCTGGAGGCTGTTTTCTGAAAAGGCTGTTTTTGTAGAGGATGTTTTTCTCTGACTGGAAGGTCTGGCTTCATGATCTTATGTGCCACCTCATTTTATCAGAGTGCTGGCTGAAATTTGTGCAATAGCAGTGCCATGGAAAATATTCCAAAGCCTGACAAAATCTTGTGGACCACAAGGAATGGCTAGAGGTTAGCATGAACAGAATTAATTTTTTGAGTTTGGAACTAGAAGATGTGAATCTTTCTTATCTTCATTTATTTCCTCCTCTTTGTTCTCTGCCTCTGTGTCAAGGAACAGGATCAGACAATGTCATCTTAGGGGAAAATGTTCCTGTACTGTTCTTGATATTATAAGGACTAAAAGTGATTCACCATTAGACCTTAAGAATTACCACTGCTGATATACTTGCAGCTTCTACTGATTGAGGTAGCCAGCAAAAGACTCCAATAAACACAGTGAGTGACTACATGGAGCAGATCAGTTCCCAGTCTGTCCACTGTGCCTTCCTGCCTGTGCCTCTTTGACAGATGGAGAGGATACATGAAAACTTTCACTGAGACTCAAAGGAAACATGGAAGGAAACAATAAGAGACCAACAGCTGCTGACAAACTGCAACTTTACATAAGACAGTGGCTCAAAATAACATTTCCAAAACCCAAGCTGATTCTCAGGGTTTTACCTAAAAGATGTGGGAAATAAAATTTGTATGGCATGTGATGTCTGCTAGAATAACCACAGGCCCCTGTGGCCCTGTAGCCTCTCTCTGGTGTGGGCCAAAAGTGGCTGCCTAGGAAAGTGTGTAAGAGCAGGTCAAACATATAAGATACTTCCCCCTGTTTTGAATATGAGTCCTACTTGAATCTTCCCTGTAGTTCTTATACTGGAATTGGGAAGCTGATCTCTAGCCAATTTCTCCCATATACCCAGGATTTTAGGGACCTCTTCTTCCCTTGCAGAGTCTTTTTTCTGGGCTGAGGAGTTGTAATTTGTTCTTTCATTCCTTTACACAGAACAGTTCCACACCTTGAGTCATCTGTTCTGATCCATCCATGAACTTGATTTTGTTTGATGATGTCCTATTTTAGACTGGAAAGACAAGAGCTGCATGTAACACTTAAGGGAAAAGCAATCTGCTCCAAAACTGGGATTAACTGACACAAAAGCAGATGTTGCTTTGGCCATTTTGCTGCTAGTTTGATTCTTGAAGTGCAGTGAAAAATATGACAGCATTTTTTGTTGCGTCTTCCTTAACTTTCTCTGTAAGTTTTTCTGCAGCGACAGTGATATCTGCAGTCTGAGAGGCAGTGGGATGAGGAGCCAGATGTGGAGGACAGAGCATTCAGGCTCTGCTGCAAGTCCAGAAGGACTGCTTGCCTGCTTGGGCTTTCTCACACAGTGGTACCTTCTAAGGAACAGTTGTAGGTTACTTTTTTCAGCTAAATACCACACAGTGCTGCTCATGTTCCAACACAACTTGGAGTTTTGCCACAGAAATGAGCACACAGATCTTGCATAAGTCAGGCCACAAGTGCCATGTTGGGTGTAAGTCAAATGAGAAAACCCCCATGTAATTATGGTGTCTATTTCTAGCTGCTTAAACTGTAATATCAGCCAGTAATTTGGAATAATATTTTTCTTTATCTACTCCTTCTTTGGAGGGAAACACACATAAAACCCAGATGTGTTCAGTATATAACCATGATTCATTATCAGAGTGCATCTTATCGGCAAACTATTCACAGCTAATTTGCAAATAAAATGGTGTTATCCTGCACTTAAATGTTTAAAGACATGGCTTACATGAAAGTGGATAGAGCTAAGGCTTTATAGACAACCATTATGCTTGAATTTCCTGGTTTTGCAGCCTTAACATAGCTGGAGATATAATTTTAACTAAAAGTACGAGATCCAAAGATTTTCTCTGCAAAGTATCCTTTACAGCATTGGTATTGCAAAAGGTTGAAATTCTGGCATGTTATAAACTCTAAGCAGAAACTGTGAGAAAAATACTGTAACCTCTAGGAGGCAGCCGTTTATTGCAAATACAGTGTGCACTCTGGTGTCTGGCACTTTGTGAGGCTTTGAAGCTTCTCAAATCTCCTGTGGTTATATAAAAAAAAAATCTAGTGGAAATAAATGTACACTTGCAGTGGAACTACCTGCCCAGAAATAAGCTCTGCTTCTCCAGACAATCAAGAGCCAGTTCTCACATTAAAATGAGTTAGACACAAAACAAGCTCTATTTTCCTGGATTTTCAATAGCAAATTAGCCGAGTTCAGTGGAAAAGCAGGATATCTATTTGAGTTATCTGCTCTCAGCAAGATACCCTCCCCCATACAGGAAAGCATTTACTCATTTGCTTAACTTCACCTGCTAATTGGGCTCACGCTTAACCTTTTGTCTGCCACTTTACTGAACAACACTCTCAGTTGCATTTCCAGTGATACATCTTTTCTTTCTTTCACCTGGGTCTGTCCTGAGCTGACACTTTCTTTCTGAATCTGCGTTGCTGAGGTGCTGAGACCTCACACTAAAGCAATTCACCCGGTAATGCATAGATATTGTTTTTCTGCTGGACTATGTGGTATGATGTGACCTTCTAAAGCTGCTTTTCTCTTTGCAGCTGGCCCTTTGATGCTCTCAGAGGAATTGTGGTTTTTTTGAAAACTTGCCTCATACAATAATACTCTCTTCACATCCCACGTGGTCCTCATACACATATGGAACTACACAGGACAGCACATCGGTGGTGTCATTGGTGGTTCAACATCAGTGTAGACCTCAACTGAACAAAAATAGTCCCATAAAAACAATCTGCATAACACTAGACTTGATTTCAAAACTACCTGTGATGGATAAACCTCTGCAGTCCCTCAGAGATTGCTTCCACAGAAATTATGCCACAGAAATTATTGTTGGAAATCTGCAACTTTTCCATTTTATCTGGCATCAGCTGCTGCCCATTAGCTTCTGGTAACACTTTGTTTGCTCAGCAGGAGAGAACCTCTGTAATCAAAGGCTTATTCCACAATTGGGTCCTTAAGGATTTCGACCAAGACATCCCTTAGCCTTTTCATCGATAAAGACACTGACCTTCTTGAGGCACACTCTGATCCACTGCCTCACACCCCTTAATTCATTCATGTGCTGCTTTCCTGAACCCCCTATAATTTTCCTAATTTTTTAATAGTGTAGCATCCTGCTACTGCTACAGTCACACCAATGCCCGATTCTCATGTTACAGACCCTTCCTATTCCTCTCCAATGTTTTGGGGTTTTTTTCTTTAATGCTTATGTAAAACACACTATCCTTCCTGACCGTTTTTCCTTTTTGGCCCCTTCTCTTTACTTTCTGGTATTGAGTCTTCCACCCTCTGGCAGTATTCATCCAGTGTTGCTGCAAGGGATGCAAGAGATGTACAACAGTTAGGTTTACAGTGGTTGCTGGTGACAGGGGGTACATGGCAGCCTCCTGATACAGGTAGACAACCATATTTTTTCCATAGATCTCCTGAATTCCACAGATTTTCATCTCAGGACAGTGTAGTGTCCCAGAACAGAATCATTAATCACAAACCTACACTGCATACATGCAACTAGCTGGACCCTCCACAGTGCTAAAGCCTTATCATCATCCTGAGGGCAGAAATGTGGCAAAAGACTACACACACAGCTGGCAGGTGCTCCTGTAAGTCTGGAGGTTCCAGGAGTTCTAAATCCATTAACATCAGATGAAGCACCACACCCTGAAGCTCATTTTGTTGAGGCTGATCATTGTATAGCTTTCTTTTAGAAACTGATTCTTTGTTCTTCCCTTAATTACCTAATTTACTTGATTTATATCTCTGTTTTAGTGACAGTGATGGAGGAACCAAGCCCACATTCCTCTCACAGATCTTCCTTCTTTATTTTCTTTTTGCATATGGATATGTAGAGACAAATCCTTTGTCTTAATAGTGCTGCAAAGGATTATTTCAGTGGTTTGTTAATACTTCACCATCTGGTGGAGGAATACTTCACTACTTGGAGGAAGACAGAATGTCTTTCTTAAAGCTTTTACATCTTGAGGCAACAGCACACAAAAGCATAAAGAGTTATATGCTGTCATTGCAAGCACAAGGCTTTTACCTTCACTTTTGTTTTCACAATGTTTCATTTACTTATTAAACAAAATGCATGACAGCCTTATGTGGTCTTCTATTACTAACTGACTACTTCAGTGACTGAAGTGGATAATATAAACACCTTGCTATGATCTGGAAAGTTATTTTAGACCACTAAATAAAGTTGTGTTCAAACATTCTGTTCCATTTCTGTAGCACAGAATGACACAACAAGTCAATACAAGCGAAAACATGAGCATACACCTTCAGGCTAAATCTGACTGTCAAAAGGATTTCCCTGAAAAGAGAAAAAAAAAAAGCCCGAACAACTTTCCCATTTCCATCTGTTAACTCACACTTCTGCCTGGTGAAATGCCTGGGTGAGAAACGGAATATCTTTGATACCAGCCCTTGATGGAGTGGAGTAGGCTGAGTCAGGAAAAGTAGTGTGCAAACATCTTTCATTCAGATGCATGTCAGCTTTTCCTTCTGGATTCTGAAACTTTAATTTGTGTCTTCAATTGTCAAAATAAAGGTTGAAAATCCCACCTGCTTATTCAAGTGGTTGGCAGTTTTATTAAAGGGCTTTTTTTTTTCTGTTAAAGTATGAACTATAGCTAGACAATGCAAAAGCTCTTGTAATTCTCCATGCGATCTGTACTACCAAGTCTTCATTCAGAGTAAGCTTCTTTTATACAGCCAATGAACAGAAAGGCCCAAAATGTCAGCAGAAGAGCTGGAACAAAGAATCTATAGGCACCAAAGGTTTACTGGTACCTCCTATTTTGTCACCACAGAGTATTCCTGTCGGACATACCAGAAGCTGAAAACCATGTATATGCTTTTGCTATTCTTACACATGCCTTCCATCAGAATCTAGAGAAAATATGT
This sequence comes from Cettia cetti, assembly GCA_013401135.1. NCBI lineage: Eukaryota > Metazoa > Chordata > Aves > Passeriformes > Sylviidae > Cettia > Cettia cetti. Next base: position 14,453 of record VZUI01036029.1, on the reverse strand, counting down.
GGATAGGATGACTGTGAAATATGTTGTCAGGCCTGAACCTGCCCCTAAAGTCTGGATTGCAAAAACAGGCTTTCATCTTTCTACCTTGGCAAGTCTTTTTCTAATGACAGATGTGACAGATAAAAAAGCTATGCGATTCTGGACAGTATCAGTGTGAGTGGACAGTGAGAAAGGTCACTACCTGACCCCATTTTATCCTACTACTGCTTTAAAGGAAAATAAGGGATTTAATTATTGGGTGTTGAAACAAGCAAGTGTAAAGATGACTTTGAAACATATTTATGTCCCAATTTTTTTAGAGCAGAATGTGCTAAAAATAAACAACCATGCAGTGGCAGTACATGCCAAAGCTACAGTTAAATTATGTATCTGTACATGCATCAGTGCACACACAAAAAGCTGAAATCTTTGGCCTGTCACTTGTAGAAGCTCACATACTGATAATATTCAATGTCTGAGGAGAGCTTCTTTGTTTTCCTAGCAATAGCAGCAAAAGGCTTTTGCCTGGCTGTTACTATTAAAAAATGATATCTGACAATGATTCTGTACCTATTACATTTCATATCAAATACAATTTCTGGTAAGGAAAACTTAATCTTCCTATGTAAGCAGGGAGAAAAGATCTCAGAAGTTTTGGTATTAAATTATTGTCTTGCAGAAAAACTTTGGTGTGACCTTACTTCTACAGCATGTTGTAAACAGTCTTTGTATAATTCTCAGAACAGCTTGTGGGAAACATGAAGATTGCATCTCCTGAATGGATTGAATGCCTTCTCCACTCCAAATCTCTCTCACTGTATTCTACCCTTAACAGAACCTCTTCCTTTTCATGTGGTTTCCAAATCTCTGGGGTCTCTGACCTAGCTGTGTTAGATTTCATTAGCATTGCTAGGAAGAACCCTTCCTGTGGAGGAAATCAAAGGCATCTAAAGAGTATGTCCATCTTTTTTGTCATCTTTCAGACTTTTCTTGAGTGGTGGTAGAAGTCCATAACAATATGGTTCATTCTTCAAACTTGAGATGAGACCTCATGGCACCATGATTATAATGTCACCTGTTTTAACTGTGGGCTGAATGAAATAGCTGTTGGATAAGTCAGTGAATTGTTGGAACAGCCTACTTGTGGCAGAGAAAGTTCACATCAGACGAGGTAAGGACAAGGATGCTGCTCAAGGCTTTGGGATCTCCTGAGACACAAAAAGCAAGAAGCAAAGCAATTGTTTAGTCAGAGTTCTCCACCTCCTCTGTGTGATGTTCTTCCTACTGCTGAGCACAGGGGGAGAGAAGTGTGCCAGTTGTCCAGCCTGGTGTGCCCAACTTTTGTACTTGTACATAGAAACAAAGCTCAAGGTTTTCCTTCTGTGGGCTGAGCTGAAAGACCAGTTTCCATGGGCTCAGCAGTTTATCAGGAAACTGCCTCTGCTTAAGGAATTCGTTGGGATTTGACTCGTGATGAGGCATCAGGAGGCTTGGAAGTGAGGGGTGAGACATGTCTGACAAAGCCAGATAGGGTGAGGAGAAGGGGAATGTGCCCTGCAGCCGTTAGGATGCTGCAGTGCTACAGAGGAATCTAACAATTAAGTGAGACTCAGATGTGTGAGGGAAGTTTTGTACCAGGGAGGTGATCATGTCATTAAGGAACAAAGGCTGAGTGAGTTGTCATGAGTAGGATGTGAAACATCAAAGAAAAAAAAATAGTCAAGAAAAATCTATGTAAAACCTGAGCTACAGAAGGATCAAACCCCCTGAATTTCTAAACCATTTTCTGTACATAGTTAATTTGTTTTCCTGATCCATGGGCATCAACTATATTCCAAAACAGAATGACAAACTCCCAGCAGAATCAGTAGAACTGGGTATTTTTTGGAATATTTTGCATTTTGATTACTATTTTCACTCTGGCTGAGAGATATAGTGACCAGAATTATAATCACCTTCTGGCCACTAGATTCTCCTTGTGAAGTACCCAGAAAAGTGTTGTATATATCATGAGAAACATATCAAATGATGACATTTATTATCCTCTTCCCCAGGCTGGGCATTCTGAGAAATAAGGCAAAAATAAATGAGTCAGAGAAAGATAATCACTCCATTGGCTCAAGAGAAAACTGGGACTGACATCTAGCTCTTCAAATCTATTCATGCAGGTTCTTCCCCTGTGCTCAGCAGCCCACTGCCTGACACCAGTGTGGTAAGCAGTATGACTAATATCTAGCATATGTTGTTTGCTTTCTCATTTTCTCCAGAGGAAGCAGCATATGCACTAGTGTGTCTTGTTTGGGAGGGTTTTCTGCTCTCTTTTTAAATAGAGGTGCTGCTCTGCATTTATCCTGCAGAAAGCAGCTCCAAAAGGTTCAGACCCTGTTCTTTGAGGGGCAGGTGGTGAGGCCTGAGACAGTGTTTAATTCTTCCTTGTGTTTGTTCTGCAGCCTCTGAAGGATGAAAAAGTTTTACCTGACTTATACAGAGGCTTTATTGTGAGTACAGATTATTGTGCCGTGCTTAACAGGGCTTCTCAGGCCAGCAGCTTTTGGCAGTCACTATCTTTGCCTTAAAACAAAAAAATACAACCTCTTGAGTGTATCAGCAAGCCAACCCCGAGAAGTATTTCTAGAGAGATGATCAAACCTTTGGATGCACTTTCTGTGAGTTAGCTAACAAGGCCAGCCCCTTCTGCTGACGTCTTTCCTCTCTATCACACATCAGACTTTTCCCAGTGGAGCTGGAGAACAGGCTTCAATGAAAACTGCCTGTTTGCAGCTATATGGAGATCGCAGGCACCACAATTACTATTTCCTCTCTCTGACCTGGAGCAGCAACTCCATCAGCAGGATAGAAAGGTAGCCTTGTTGCCTAGCAAAGGTGGGATGATTTATCTGTGTGTCTAGATTGGTCCCTTTTCTGTGCTGCACAAGACAATTGCTTTCAGACTTCCAAGGAGAATGAAGCCAGGCTAGAAATCAGAGTGGATGTGGGAGAGCTGCTCTCCCAGGGAGCAGGAAGAGCCACAGGGTCTCTGTGCTTTCTGTTCCTGTGCAGCGCAGGACAATGGTTTTGTCTGCTCCAGTTATAGCCCTGGGGGCTACCTTAGGGACTGCAACTAGCATCCTTGCCCTCTGCGGTCTCACCTGCTTCTGCAAATGCAAGCAACCTGGGAAAGGACTCTCAGAAAAGGACCAAGAGGAGGAGACGGAAAATACTAAGCCCAGTGTGCTTCAGCCAGTCCAGCAAGTAAGACACAGTCTCTAATTTACTCTGTGATTTTTCTTTAAATGCAGAGGGTGGGAATGCAACTTCCCTGTTAGGCTACTCAGCATGTGATTTATGCTGCCTGTTTATCTGCTTACTGTGTTCAGGATATAACAACATGCCAGTGGGAGGAGGAGTGAGGGAAAAACAGAGATGAGCTGGGTACCACAGAATTACCGGAGCAGGAGACAGCTGCCACGGAGCCAAAGAGAAAGCTGCTAATGGCAGAATCAGGGGACGAGGACTGCAAATGCTGCTTAGTTGTTAAGATAGATCAAAAGAGAAATAATTTAATAAGAGAAGACTGGACTGTACCAGGTGGCACGCAGCATTGTGAAGAGGAGATGGCTCCTGCTGAGATCTCGTATAGCAGCTATTTAATTCTATTCACAATATCTCATAGTTCCTGCAGGATAGTTCCCTGTCAACAGCTGGTTTCTTGTGAAAACCTTCCCTCCTTCTCCCTCTCCTCCTATAACTGAGGGGATTAATTATGTGTGAAGTTAAAACAAGGCACTGAAATCATAACAAAAAGCAAGTGAGAATCTAGATTGTGATGACTGAACAATCTTATCATGCTGTGAATTTCTTTTTCAATTACTGTAAAAGAAAGGTGGAGTATGGATAGTGTCAGGCATCCCTATGTGATCTTTCATTTTTGTTAGAAACTAAACAGCCTGATTTACTCCTGAGCTCAGTGCAAGAGGGAGCTAGGGGAGTTATAGAACGGTTTCAATATACTTAATAATGAGATTCTTCTCTTCAAAGGGAAGTGTTTGATGATTTCCTCAGCTGAATGTGGTCTTTAGCATGAGTTATAGCACTGGTCAGTCTTGGAAAGTACTACCTTGTGGCTGTTGTTCCTGATATTTGTATGTGCCTGTGTCCTTTTCACTTTCACCTAGCCATTCAACCAAGTGTTATGCCATAGTAGCCCATTCCAAAGGCCTATGTATAACAGTCTTTGTTTGCCTTTTAATTATTTGAGATGACTATTATTTTGTATTCTTTAAGAGTGTAGCAAGACTCCTAACTGAACTCCTCTGTAATGTTTCTAATTAAATATTCAGCCTTTCTCTGGCTTCCACTCTTAAGCTCTTAGTAGAAAAGAACGTTGGCATCCTCATGTTCCTGTTGCCGTTTATGCTGAGGAAAGATGACCAAATCTACAAACAGTATCATAAGAACTGGTGCAGATACAGAGAATGGCATTAGCAGATCTTGTGGTTGCTGGAGGGGGGAAGAGAGGTGTGGCTCCACTGACCATGGATTAACTTCTGCATGGAGTTTAGGACTTCTCAAGAGATTGCTGCTAATTCTGAGTCACCCTCTATGAGCATGGTGAATACCTCCTAATACCTGTTTGCATTTCCCTAGGATGAATTTCTCCCACTGTTCTGTTTAATAGCTTAGTCATATCTCTTTCAGGCTTCTTTCTGTTCTTTTCTATCCCATAGAGGGGATTTGCTAACACCTGTATATAAGTATGTACAATGATGCAGAATTTTTTCCAAGTTTACTGTTAACATGAAAGTAAAATGTGTAACTTTGACAACCATATCACTTTGCATAGCAATTTTTCTAGCTGTTGTCTGCAGCAACACAATCCACAGACAACTGTACCATCAGGCTCTTTCTATGAGAGTTTGATGTTGTGATCTCCAAGGTCCAGAAACATCTCAAGTCTTCATTTTAACTTCATCCTTGGACTGGGCTTTTTTTTTTTTTTTTTTTTTTTTTTTTTTTTCCTTTTATACAGCATTTTGGGAAACATCTTGGGAAAGTGTTAATCTATCCTGGATCTTGTCCACGGTGGTGCTATCCTGTTTGCACGACTGAAATAAGCACTAAGTCTCCATATTGATCAGTTAAGCCTCCAGTACCCAGCACCTATTCAGTTATGTTCCTCACAATACATCTACATTCATCAAATTATTCAATCTGCCCTAAACGTATCATTATTACCTGAGTGACTGCATTCTTTCAGCACTGTAGACTTTTTAATTTGAAGTATTATTTCCAATGTTACTGGCTTTATGGTTTTTTTTTAAAGAAGTCTGGACATATTATAGCAGCCGAGTGAACATTCTGTCACAGAAATGTGCAAAATGTTCTTAGTTTGCATTTTCCATATGTTTTGCAATTCTTTCCAATTAAAATAATTTTCTTGCCAGGAACATGAATTCTCCTATGCTGTCACTGATTCAGATTCAGTCTCTATACCTTCAAGAAATGAATCTTAATTTTGAGTTCTGAGCTTGTGAAATTTTATTATCTCTCTATTTATAAATTGTTCTGTTGGGACTTTTTTTTCTGACTGCATTAGTATACAGTATGTCCTAGTCAGTGTTAGACACATTTAATTATTGAAACCTATCAGGGCCACTGATTCTGATAAACACAGATGACAAAAGAAAGATGTAGCAAGTCTGCATTTTATTCACTTGGCATGTCTCCCATGACAGTGATGCTTGTATTTGCTATAGACAGAGGCTCCCCATGGACATGCCCTGCATACATGAGGAGGAAAAGTTCAAACACAAACATACCTCTACAAAACAATGAGAAACTGCTGTAAATTTGCAAATTCTCAGCAAAGCCTGCAGAAGATTCCTAAACACAACCAGCAGTGGCAACAGTCTGGTGCTTTGAGTGACACTGGGCAGGGACATAGATGGATCATTTGCAGCCTCCCTGCTCCTTTTGGTTTACTTGCTTTCATGAATTTTTGCAGAACTATATGAACTCTTCTGCTCATGTCTTTATTTAGGACACAACTGCTGAGTTGCAAAGGGAACTTCCATAGGGCGCTGCTGTGTAACTGGATTAGCACACAGCACTTGGGAAAAGAGCTGGCAGTAAAATAATAAACAGAGGCAGATGCAGTTGGAAGAGGGGGTGGGCTGGTCCCACTGTGCTTGCATATGTCTCTCGTCTCTAATTCTGCAGAGCAGACAGACAAGGGGAATATTTAGACCCAATGGAGTTCTTAGATGCTGTGTGCTGATGGATTTCCTGACTAAATGCCTGGCTTTTAGCGAGAGGAAGAAAAGATTGTACTAGCAATACTTCAAATTTGTGTGGTGTTTTTCATCCCAAAGGATCTGGAAGTGCTTTGTGTGTTGGCAGCACTGAGCAATGCAGGCAGGAGGCTCCGGTGTGTGGCCAGTGAGTGGTAGGACAGCAGTCTGACACAGCAGCTCCAGGACAGAGGACAGCAGAGGCTGACCAGCACATCAGGCACTGTGTGCTTGATGTAATGCCTGTGCACAACAAAAGCAACTTGCCTTTTCTGGCTGCTGTCCAACGATTCCTCACGTATTCTGCTTGGTTGGTTTACTTTTATTTTAGAAGAATTCAGAAGAATGCAGGAAAACTGCATTTAAAGTTTGGATGAGTAACTTCACATTTCCAAGGTATTTTAGGACTGATGAGGCTCAGATCTCTATAAGAGGGATCTCACTTTGGGCCCCACACCTTGTAATTTACATAATATCTAAACTCAACTGTATGCTAGGTGAGAATGGCACACAATGACATCTTTTGTTTTCGGCCCACTTCTCTTTCAAAGCCCATAAAATTAGACAAGACAAAATGCTATGTTGCATAGTGGACTTCCTAAACACTGATGCACTGGCTGTCCTGAGAAGATGGAGTCACTGACCTAATTAGTTCCCTACAACTGCCAAATGTATGCAAGTGGAAAGTATCAGTGGGCAAGAAAGTCTCCAGACATACAGGCAGTGGTTTCTATGAGCCAAGGAGAAATGATGGTAGGACTGACTAGAGGCCCTGCCTTTTTCCTGTCCCAGCTCATCTAATGTTAAGAGAATTGGAGAAATTAGTGTAATTAGTGCAAAGTAATAAACAAGGTTTTAATTTTCAGTTCAATGTTAAGAAAACTGCAGAGCCAGTCCAGCCTCGAGCACTTCTGAAGTTTCCCAACATTTATGGCCCCAAACCAGAAGTAACTTCACCTGAAATTGTTAACTACACACAGTACTCTCTGAAGACAACAGAAGAACCAGCTACTGGAAAACTTACTGCTTTGGATGAGAATAGGATGAAGATACAAGTCAATGAAGAGCTGTTTGTTCTCCCTCAAAACGGTAGGAGTTTTTGGTCTTCAAACCAACAATTGCTTTAGCGGGTGTAGATCTGTAATACTTCTAAGCATTATGTGATTGTTGTTAGATAAATAAATGTGGAAGTGAAGACATGGGATGCTTTTCACTTTCTTACGAGCACTCTGAGTTTTGTTTTCAAAACATTTGTTTAGCAGAAGGTAGTCATGGAGCTCGTAAGGACATTCTGATAACAAAGCTGTAGTTAGTTGTATCTTGTTGCAATTTTTTTAACCTAAACATTTTTTGTTTTGAAGAATCTGTCTCCCTGGTAGCAGACGTTTTGTAGAAAAGCGTATTTAGCGTAGTTGTGCTGAGAGCAGTAGCAAGAGTATGTGTGAAATATCTGGCCAAAATTAGGCAGAGTATCTCCTCCAGGTCAAATGCTAGCTCTCCAGCAACTGTCCTTGTCAGGGACAGCAGGTGTCAAGGCTTCTAATTTTCTCTGCTCCTTTATTGCCATGGTTTGGTGAGATATTATTCACTTGTAATTTGCAGTGAAACTGAAGGCTGACACCTCAAAGATTTTTGCCAAATAGAATTCCTGTTTCTCAGCCAGCCCAAAGGATAACACTCCAAATCCTGAAACATAAGATTTCTGGAGCCTGAGAGAAAATGCAATCTTAATTATATGCATCTGGTGGCATGTCTGGGTTTCTTTCATCTGATTTTTAACTTCACAGCCATCTTTTAACAGGATAATTTACTCTTATGGTTACCACTTTAATAAAACCTTCCTGAAGATTTGCCAGAGAGACAATGCCATCTGCCGTTATTTTTACTGAGCACTCTTTTTAGTTCTTTTTGATTTTTTTAGATTATATTTTTGCCTTTTTGGAAGGACAATTGCTCCCTTCACCTCTCCAGACTAAGGCTTGTGAGTATTGAAAAAAAAGTACCATGGGAAGCAGATGCATTGGAGGAAGAGACTGTCTGAGCAACATCCTTAGGTGTCAGGGAAAAGATTATAGGGTGGAAAGGATGAAAGGTGATGGCTGCATTTAGGCTAAAGCTTTATGTAAGCGTTGGTGTAAGAGCCTCTCTGCACTGCTAATGGCACAAGCAAGTTTCCTTCCTGCTCTGCCTGATTTTATAGCTCAAGTGTTGCTAAAATTAAGCAAGAATTGTTGCGCTCTCCTTTTGATGCCACAATGAACTGGTCTGAACTGTGGCTGAGATTTTTAGGAGGAAGTGTGTTGGTTCCACTATTGTTTTCTGTGTGAATCAGAATTGACCTTGCAGATAACAGCTTTGGATGACAAAAATCTCTGGCTTCTCTTTTAGTTGTGCAACTTGCTTTATTTCAGTATGAAATACTCCAAAATCATGCATGGAGAAACTGCCTTATGGATTCCAAAGTTCATTGCCTTTCAACCTGGTCAGGTGCTATGGAAATTGATGTCTTTCGCATGACAAAGACATCACTGTTAAAATTAAAAAAACCCAAAATATTTAGAGAGGTCTGACCTAATGCAGACTTGCACAGCAGTTCAAGAGCAGACTGACATTTTCATGGAGAGAACATAAGATTTAATTTAATAATTACAGTTAAAATAATATAAAATAGTATGACAAGTAATGAGTGTCATTTAGACACCTTGATCTAGTCATAAGGTAAAAGAGCAAGTGTGTGAATCATCATAGAGCACAAGGTGGCGGAGAGCAGAAGGCTTGTTCAAATGCTGTAGAAAGAGCTGAAAGTGCAAGTAAACAGAGCAAAAAGGATGTATGATGATGGAGGAAGAAGGAAAATAAATTATAATCCTGAATACAAAGTGCAGAAATAGTGAGACACTCAGAAAAGTGAAGTCAAGAGAAGGTGGATTTGTTGTCTCAGGAAGGGGAAGAGCTGCTTGCTAAAGGGCTATGTCAGTTCCAGGTGTGGTGAAGGACGTGTGTGTGACGGAGCACCTGAAGCCCGAGCGGGCAGCCAGCGGCAGCCAGGCCCCCGAGCTGCACTTCTCCCTGCTGCACGATCCACAGCAGGCAGAGCTGCGCGTGGCCCTTCTGGAAGGTAAGGACACACGTCTCCCAGCCTGAATGGGGCAACACTCCTGGTGATTACACTCAGAGACAGTTCTCCTCCTATCTTAAGACCAAAGGTGCCCTCAGGACCACTGGATGTTTCACTGGTTCTGGGCTTGCAGAACAGGAATACCTGACAATGTCACTGCTTGAAGAGAGGGCATAGCTTGGGAATAGCTGTTTGCACAGCGTTGTCAGGAGTCAGGATGGCCTCCTCCAGTCCCAGACATGGTACAAAGCAACCTCTTCTTTCTATTTTTTCCTTTGGGGCAAGAGGAATGGGGTTACTATCTCCTTCCTCTCTATACCTTTCATTCTTCAACCTGATCCACCCTTACTTCCTTTTCCTCAAGTCAAGTCAAAGCCTGAGCAGGAGATACCAGACTTATTTTGAGAAAAGTCCCTCTGGCAGTGCCTGGCCAGACAGCCAGGCTCTGTGTCACTCTCTGACAACTGTAACAGCTTCTCCACTCAGGGCTGGAGCATCATCAGTTCCTCTGGGAGAGTAAAATAAGCTGACTGAATAATTCATGCACAGCGTAGATCTCTGTGGAAACCTAATCAAATCACACCCTCTGAGGCGAGAATTGAAAGGGTGTTGAATGGCAGCCATTGCTGTGGGCCTCCTGCCAGCAGCAAGCCCACAGGTCCCCTTCAGGATGGACACCCACGCCGGCTGGCTGCCACCCTGGCACTCCTGTGCACAGGACCTGGCTCTGCTTCCCATTTCCACTCCCTGAGAAGCCAGGAGAGAGCCCTGTGACCCATGGGTCCAGGAGCAGCTGTCCTTGGACTGGCTGCAGCAAGGACAACAGTTTTTCCTTCAAAGACATGATAATCAATGACCCTTTGGAGGAGTGTGTGTTCCTCTTGCTGCTGGAGAAGGCAGTGCAATTCTGTTGATGCATCTGAAGAGGAATCTGAAATACCATTCTCAATCTGTTTTTTTCAGCATAAAAGGGATATAAAATTAGGGATGAATGCCTCTTGACACAGGTCTTTTGGGCTGTGGGATGGCTTCTGATGGATTCATTTGCCAGAGGTTGGACCAGCAGAATGCAGTAACCCTTAGACATATCCCACATTGGCCTGGAGGGATGGATGTGTGCCAAGGGAAGCTCTATACCATCTCTGATGTCTGTGACTGACTTTCTGCTTTTGAATTCATTGTAAGAAGCATTTTTATGTGCCAGGTAAAAGTAAATGAGAACTGCCAATCCCTGTTTCATGCTGCCTCATTTCAGTGCTGTTCTGCATCTTTCAGCAGAATGTGTTTCCTTGAACCCAGCTGTTGCTCTCCCAAACACTGGCAGCATCCTTCTGCAGTGGCACAAGGACAGGGACATTGTGCAGCCTGAGGAAAACACCGCAACATGGGCTCACAGCTTAATCTGCTCCCATGCAGGCAGGAACAGGTGTCAATCTCTATGCAGATGTTTTATTTTCTGCCTCTCATGAAACAAGCGATTTAGCCACAGATATTTCAGGGCTACCTTTTGTGAGAGGTCCTTCCTTACCATCCATCTTTTCCAGCTATGCATGGCAGAATGAGTGGGGACCAAGATGCTGGCTGCCATTGCTACATACTGGGCACACTGGAGAGCAAGTCTGGAATTGCTGAGGCCCAGACAGAGCTGAAGAAGAAGGTACTTCACACCCTTTGGGAGGAGGTGCTGCGATTCCCATTAACAGAGGAGGAGATGCCAGGAGGGACACTGACTCTCACCCTGAGGAACTGTGACAAGTTCTCCAGGCACAGCATTGTGGGAGAACTCAAACTGAACCTTGCTGAAATGATGGAGTCCTTTGGGAAGGCCCAGTGGGAAAGGCTAAAGAGCCCAGAGAAGGTATGGACTCAGTCTGTGTCAGTGGTTCAGAAACCCTAATGATTAAGAGTTTGGACTCTCCCTTTTCATAGAGAGCTGCATGCGGGTGGGTGGCTTTATTTGTTTGGAGCAGGTTTAGAGGGGTGATGTGTGACTGCAGAGATCACCCAGCACAGCTCTGTGCTGCTCTGTAGCTCATTATATCAGAAGCCCTTCTGTCTATTGCTCCCAGCTCTTAACGTGTCTCAGCTGTCTCAACTCCTCCCCAGTTACATGACAATCTGACTCTGGCACCTGTAATTCAAATGCTATGTCTAGAAAAAGGTGTGTGAGCTTCTGAGAATTAGTGATGCAGGACCAGAGTGGCAAGAGCTGAAATATCAGAGTGCCTAGAGAGCCTGATGGAGCAACTCTGCAAAGCTGGGTAAGGTAGGGAATAAGGTGGCACCCCAGGGAGCCTTAAGCTAGGAGTGAAATACATTGTTGGGACTGGAATGGTGGACTGAGGGACACTTACACTTAATGGAATCAATCCATTGCTATTTGTTCTAGGAGACGTCAAAATATCATTCATTGCATTATACTGGTTTCCTTAAACATCAAAATCTTCCTTTCCTTCCTTATCTACATCTTCCCAGCTGCACAGACAGGAAAAATGGAGGGAAGAATTCTTGAAGTGGGTACAGGGGATGCTTTGTGTGCACTAATTTCTTGCACATTTCCTCAGGAGCCTTTCCCCTGTCATGAACTAGGTTGTTCTTCTTCTAGCAGCAGCAATTCACTTAACATGGCAGCAGGATGCTGCTGCTGCTGCTCGTTCCTCACAAGTGGTACCTCTTGTAGTCTTCTGTGGTATGGCTGAGCAATGCAAAACAACACCAGCACTGTCACTAAGTGTGATGAAACAAATTATTGCCTATCATCATCAGGGGTGAGGGCTCTCCACTGAGCTGGCCACAGACACAGAGTATGGAGCATTTCTGATTTCTAATAGTGCTGATTTATCTGACAGCCACTTGAATACTAACAGGACTGTCCACACTGAAAAAAAAAAATCTATCAGGGACAGAGGCAGCAGAAACAAATGGCTGGTCTGAATGAGTTTAATAAACTTCAAGCACAAGACTCAATATTTGTCTAACAGCTGTAACTCTCCCCCTCTCCCCTCACACTGAAGCATCTGCTTTTTTAGCACTGTCCAAGGAACAGCCTTTTCACAGCAATGATAAGTTGTTACTCCAGTGAACCTGAAGAGTCCTGATATACAGGGAATTCTGCCTTGGTCCAGCTTCACAACCACACATAGAAACAGGACAGCGTTCATTTCTTCTCCAGACTGACAGCACAAGGTTAACACCAGCAGTACTGCTGAACAGTGCCCCAGTTTGAGCTGAGGATGTGCAGTGAAAGCTGAATTTGCGTCATCTGGGACCTGAGAGAGCCAACCATTGCACAGATAGCTTATGTATACAGATCCTGAATCATTCATTGAGAACCAGAGAGGGAGGGAGTGAGGAAGAGCTGATCAAAAAAGAGGCGCTATTTTTTACAGCATTCATCCAGGAACAAAGTTACTGAGCTGTGTCGAAAGTGTGACATTTCCTTGCAATGCCAGGAAGGGCAGAATTTCCTTCTTACCTTCCCAGTAATTCTCCCACACACAAGGGAGGGAGCCCAGAGTGGAGCTTACAGCTAACCAGGTAATGCAATTAGCATTCAGGAATTCATTGAGTCCTGTGAGCAATGCAAAGCCTAGATACTGTAGACTGATATCCTTGTCTTCCTTCCCTCCCACTGCTCTGCTAATGACAGTAATGATAGTGGGTTGATGATAGTGTGTCCTTGCATAGCAACCTCCCTTTTGTGATTTCGTGGTGCCCTGCACGTAATTCATTGATGACACCTTGTTGCTTTTTACTCATATTGCATAGAAAGAAAGACTGAAGCTCTGATGGTTGTATGAATTTGCAGGATTTCAGCACAAAATGTAGGCTATAGATTTAATAGGAAAAAAAGAAACAAAGAAAACAAAGCCCAGAAGGGGAAGGAAAAGTACCTCTGGTTTGGTCTGTTCATGCAAAACTCCAGCAGAGACCAACCATTGTAGGTTTTGTTTTCATGTGGGTACAGGCTGGCCAAAAACTTGATTAGCCCATTAGGAGCTAGAAAGTCATAAGTACAAAATGTGATCTGAGTACAATGTGTGTGTTTGTGTGTGTGAGTGCATGTCTACAGAGCCCCACCCCCTCCCAATCTCCACTGCATCCCTCTGTGCCTGGAACTACAGGAACTAAATTCTAGCCAAGAGCAATAGAATGGGACTTGCTGAGATGTAGTGGGGGTAAATAAACAAAAGCAGCTTATGACATGCCTAAACTTTGGGTTTGCATTGAGGTAGTGTTTGGGTTTGTCCCTCAGTGTACAATTCTTTTGTAGTGGGCATACAGGCATTTGAAACTGCCTCTTTTTATGTGTGGGCTTTTCTAAGGTCCACTTCAATTTTAGACAGGATTCATATAAGTGAAATGCATACAAGCCCTTCATTGCTTCCTGAGTGGATGAAAAAAAATTTACTTGGGCTGACTTGGGATTGAATTTCAGGCTTCTTTGCTAATGGCCTTCCACCTGATTTGTGCAGGACAAATTAGTCATTCCAACCAGACAGCGATGACAGCCGTGTTTTCTGGAGAGTCAATCAGCTCATGGAGAGCATACAGGGGCCTGTCCTTGCCTGTTTCGGGTAACTGGTTGAAAACTTAATTTGAAATATTTATGGCTCACTTAGTAGCGACACTGCAGAGCTCAGAAATAGCCTGGAGAAGGGCTGTCTGTCCTCGAGGACGTACAACATGCTGAGGAGCCCAGAATGAGTCTGTTGAATTGGCATTGGCTTTCTTGGACTCTTCTGGGTCATTAACCTCACACTAAACCACATTTCTGTCACAAGCTCCCACTCACTGAGAGAATAGCTAATCCCCTTTTGTTCCTTGACATGGGCTATCAGCTCTGCACACAACGGAGTGGGAGTGGGATTTCTCTCCTTCCCTGCTGGCTCCCAAGAAGGAAACGGCACTTCTGTCTTACAGGAGAGCACTGGTGGTGTGACTGTGTCCCTAGGCTTTCCCCCCAATTGCTGCTTGTCCAAGACAAATTGGGAAAGGGAAAGGGAAAGGGAAAGGGAAAGGGAAAGGGAAAGGGAAAGGGAAAGGGAAAGGGAAAGGGAAAGGGA